>JASAND010023188.1:0-12941 GCA_030248195.1 Trissonchulus latispiculum
CCCTATATTGAATGAATAGTACTTTTCACCTGACAACTCTGGCAATTCAGAACAAGACATAACAAAATACATCCAATATCCTAGACATTAATTCCAATCAACTTAATCATTACTAAATCAGGACTCGTCATCTTCTTAGTACTGGAGTATTCATTTCTCCGTATGATTCTTTATTCATCATTTAGTTCTTGAAATTCACTTTTTAACCTTTTTTGAAACTCCTTTCATTACAACGCTTTATTTTACTAATCTACTTCACTTGAATCTACTTAATTTACTTGAATATTTACTTGAATCTAGTGCTAACTGGTGGGTTCAAACTTAAGCCCTCGGTTATGTTAGAGGAAAGAAAACCTAATACTCCCACCAATTGGACAACATACGTCTATTTTGCAGCTACATCCAACAGTTTGTTGCAGTTGAATCACTGCCTACAGATGACAAATGGCACTTCAATTAATATTAAAGTTGTTTACTCCTTCTGCACACACATCTCCGTTCAGGTTTTCTGTACCACCAACGATCTCTGATGGGTTTTATTAATCTGGTTCATTCATGGAGCGCGTCCACCTACACAGACTCACTTCTATTACTCACTAATTCTAAGGCACAACTGCTGTCAAGTGACAACAAGAAATGTTGTTTTGAAAAGTATATCACCGGTCAATTTATTGAGATTTAAAATCAGGAAAAGTTGTTTTGATAGGTAGGTAAATAGGTACCATCTGTGATCTGTCCATCTATTGAGATTTAAAATCCGACTTGGTTCCCTTATTTCTGTTGTGACTAAAGTCCTCTCCTGAGTGGTTTTTTCAGCAAAATTAAGACATGATTTTTTTCTGTCAACTACAACTACAAGTCTGAAAACTGAATAAACGATACCTAACACATGGCGTTTGGACGTATATTTCTAGATTATCTAAACTTTTCAGGAAAGGGAAAAGAAGGCAAGTCATGAACCTTGAATCTTAACCCTCAAATCCAGTGAAGAGCATTTGCTGACAGTTGATCCATTGAATCACAGAGTCAAAGAAGGTCAGAGATCATAGAACACTGCATTCCGAAAAGAATCGGACCTCAGACAAGTCCGCTTTATCAGACCAATTTATTTCCTTCTTTCATTAATCGAAACATTGGTTTAACTTACAACTTTCAGCTTACCGCTGAAGAATTCTACATCGCATCATCTCTCATTACCCCATTTGGATAAGTCCAGGTCTTGTAGCAGAAATATGTATACTTAGTTGATAACATAATTATTTTGTGTACGGAAACTTAGAACTTAGGTAACTTAATGTCGAAGTTATTAATACAGATAAATTTACATAACTTTGTATGACATAGCATAGTACGAGCCAAATATTTGCTGAGTTTTTTAGGATGCTAGTCCTAAGCTGTCCTTTCTGCCTAATTTTATTAAGCCACACTAAGACGTTAGTGACGCAATACAGCAACAGGAACTAGATAAGTATTTAAAAGATTTGCAGTTTACTTATTTCTTCATTCAGTATTTCAGTCACATCTTTGCGGGGGTCTCTGAGTTGGACTCGTAGGCGATTCAATTCATCATAAACTTTCCCATGCATAAACCTTCATTGATGTCATTCAATTAGCCATCCTTCATTCAAACATTAACATAGATCGCTGCCAATTTTCATAAAGTAAATCTGTATCTAATTTTTCCCAACTAATTATTATCTAACATCCCACTCATTTGGACTGCCCATTTTGGCGACTTGTTGGGGCTCAACTAATTTAAGACAATCCCAACGTTAAACTCCAGAAAGATCGCCACAAGCCAGCATATGGTGGGTACAACAAGTTCCAGGAAGGAAACTCAGGGACAAATGGTTATTCTGGTGTACTGCTGGGATATATACATTATCTAAATTTATAGTACAAACTTTATAACATAAAAATAAAAATACAGTGTATATTGCGACTGTACATATCCGTCAGTCCGAGGTTCGAATCCCCGCTGCAACATGGCTTTCACAAGTCCCGTTGAGCAAGGAACTAAGTACATATCGGTTCGCCTTGTGCTCTAGCCAGCCTAGCTATCTATTCCTAATTTGTCGGTAAATGGCTTCCATCACGGTGGCAAAATAACATGAGTCTGTGTAGAAGGGCAAGACACCTTTCCACGGACGCAGTCATCATTTGATGTGACACTCCTGGCTCTACGGCTGAGAATCCGGGGATAAGCACAGGCACCCCATGCCCTGTGGCAGGACTGAAATACATATCTCCAGGGGTAGGCCTTTACCACTTTCACATATTAACAGAGGTAGAGGAACAATAGATCGAAATAAAAGAAATAAGAATCATTAAGGTAATGGCTTATAATCCCCATTCTTGATTTTCGCAAATTTTAGAACAGCAAACTTGTTTCCTTTTTCTTGTTTTGTAATTCACAAGATGTTCCAGCCGTATATATTTGCATTTCTTGTTTGTTTTCCTGGCCATATTCCACCTGTCGTGCAACTCAAAACACCTTTATCAGCATGGCTCAGACTCATGTATCAATCATGATGCAACCAGGGTAATAAATATTTAATAAGACGGACAGCGTCAATTTTCTTCCGACACTGTTTTGGCTAAGTCTAGTCTGTTTCTGTAAACAGAATCGGCTCAGAGCGCCTCAAGTGGGCTGCTAAACAGTAGTCGGAAGCCGGACAAACCTGCAGCAAGTGTTGATAGTTGTACACATTGGATTCGAATTCCGGTTCAATTCCCCCTAACTTTACTGAGCAGAAGCAGGAACGAAAGGCCCCGGGTTCGAGTTCAACTTTAGCTTTGGCGATGATCAACTTTTTTATTATTTGATTAAGCGAACTTGCCAACAGTTTGTCCCCAAGTTATTGTCCCCGTTTAGCGTGTTTCTATCTAAACCATCCTTCTTTAGAGTCACACTATTATAGAGTCGCATAGAGTCACACTCAAATCAACAGTGTTGTAGGACTCGTAAGAGCTAAATTTAGCCTACTCCTCAAGCTGATTTGGATGTACCTAAACCGTAGGTAGAACCCGTTGAACCTAAAATACTCATTTAATAGAAAGTCTACAATTTACGCTTTATAAAAGGCTTGAAAACTTGAAAAGACATCTGCGTCCGCCCTCATAAAGGGAAGTGACGCAGATTGTAAACTTAGCTCCTAAGTTAGGCTCAGGTCCTATTCAGTAAAGTGAACAGTAGTGAAACATTTCAATGTGTAGAATTAAGTCGGAATGAATGAAAGCTTTATTCAAAATTTACTCTATTGTATTACTCCCAGAACAATGGACACGCCAAGTGGGAGTAGTTGCTTTCCGATTGCGTCAATTGCAAGAAGCGAACCACCCTTTATTTGGAGGGTCTTTATGATAGGAAACTGATAATAATTTCCGATTTCATAATTGGTTCTACTTCAATCAATTTAAGTTCAAATCCACACGTCACTAAAATCAAAAGATGCGACCATTTGGCTCTTTTCTTAATTTATAATGATTGGTCAGAACTTTACAAAGCCATTTTTATATACTGCAGACTTGGCAACCCCCCACACCACGCCGTTGCCTAGAATTATAGTTACGATTTCGATACTCTCGAATCGTATTTCCAATTCGATCCAGAATTTGATTAATAGAAATATGAGAACTACTCTTTGTTTCGGATCTTTGTATAAGAATTGTCCAGCTTCATGAAATTTCGGAAAACGCAATTGTTTTCTACAAATGTATGCTTCAAGTTGAGACAGAACGAATAAAGTTACGTCTCACTGAAACCAGGATAATCAGGATTCAGGAAGACATTGAGCACAACTCAGTTTTGGAAAATTTCGTGAAATTTTAATTTTGTGCATTCAAGGCTTGTATAACGTTTCCGTTTGTGGAAATGTTACTGTGTAACCATTAGGTCTCTGATCTTTCGCGTTCTGAGGAAAGCGACTGAGTGGGTTTTAAATCATAGTCTTAAAACGCAGTCTGAAAGACATCAAGTCAAAACATCTGTTCACGTCCTGTTCGACCAGGAAACGGATAAAAAAGAAGATTTAAACCAGGGAAGGATAGTCCAGACTTCATTTGCTAATGGTACCCCTAAACTTCCTGAAACCTGTTCTATCTCTCGAATCCTGAGCATTATCTTACTTCCTTCCTTATTTTATTCTAAAAGAGCATCCCACCAGTTATGGTGGGAGCATTAAAACATGACTGTTTTCTGCCTCCGCATTGGGAACAAACTGCTACCCACTGGTTCTTTTGTACTCAACCTTTCGGTTCAATGAGTCGTATTCTAAATGGTCAGCAGCATAAGGCCGCACCAAAGTGTCAGAGTTGGCAAAATCAAATCACACAGCTAGGTTAACGGTTATAATATCTTATCGTACAGAATTTGCACTGACTATACTTAATCTTAGTTATATATTTCATATATAAGACTGGTGTGGTCTTTTACTAGACATTTCAATATATTTCGGATTTTGATTATTTTGACACCAATTTTGACACTAGACTTGGGGGGTGAAAAAGGTCCCCCTGGGTCTTTTGTCAATTAAAATATGAAGATTTATTAATTAATTAATAATCATTGCAGACAATTAATTAATTATAATCATATAAATCATACTCAGAAATGATATTATAATTATATACGATTTTTAGTAATGAAGGTGTATCTGTAGTTGTTGACAAGGACTCACGCATTGCACAGGCCGTCCAGAGGGGAGAAGGTACGCTCTGCATTCGCGACGGCCACAAACATGAAACTTCCAACCAAAACTATACTCTCACTGTTCAACTTTCAGTTCTATTAACGTGCGAACTCAAACTTGGCTGTGGTCAGACGGCCACAGAATAAGCTAATATACTAGTTGGCGCTGCTGTGCCGAAACTACATTACTTTCCCCGGGCATAATTTCTAACTGTGTTATCCGAGATTTGCAAGGAGTTGACCGTCATTTGGGGGGAAACCCCTACTTGATGGAGTCAACGGGTAAACACGATGCGGTGAAAGCAGCGTGGTCACTTCTGCCCCGGCAGTACCCTTGATGACGCCTCGGATAATTGCATGCAGCAATTATTCAGTGCCAGACCTGGGCCCCAACCCGGTGAGATAGAAATTTGGGTCTGGCACTACCCCTACAAGCGAAAGCGACAGGGGTGTGGCACTAAGTGAAAAAAAACACGAATCTGAAATTAGTTTTTTGATTCAGCTTTACGTTAGCTCAATATACGTAAAAGTTGTAAGTTTAAGATGTAAGCTTATACGGCGTTAACGAAAAGCTGAATCGAAAAACTAACTCTGCGACCTCGAAAACCCTGAATACAACTTTTCAGCAAAATCGAAGACATATAATCGAAGTGCGGTCCAAAACACACCCACACCAAATTTTTGCTCATATGGTCAAGTTTTAAGCAATCTGGGGCTGGGGGGATTATTTTAAAATAATCCCTTTCTCTTATCTTACAGTTAAGTAACTAAATCTTTACTGTAAGATTAAACTACTCTGTTACACAAGTCACAAATAGGGTCATTCATTTTCGACTTATTGTTAAAAGCTACTGAACTGCAACCATTCAATCAATGAGACTAGATTTAGCTGGTACGGTTTGGTTCGGGAAAGACTACAACGGTTTTGGAAGACTGGTCAACCGTACAGAAGTGGTTCAATTAAAGGGAATTTTCAGGGATCTAGGATAAGGCAAAAACTGTACTTTTTCTGTTTCCTTCGATTACTTTATCATTAAAGGACTTCAGTGTCTGGACATTTCAGACAGAAAATCTACTGAGGACTACATTGTAAAGACTTGTCTCCGCCGGGATTCCTACCGGACCTTCCGACTGCACCACAGAGCCAGGAGAGATGATTACATAACTTGTATACTATTAGTGCTCTCTGCACAGCAAGGTGATCTACCTTATCTGTTGGCTCAGTGGTAGAGCGTTCTACTCAAGCTATTATGCTCGGTGGTTCGATCCACGCCCTGAACACTTTTCTTCACATCTTCCAATCCTGATTTCAGGATTTAGTTAGTTAATTATCGTAATTTAGCTTTCCCCCTCGTCAGGTTAAGTTAAAGATCCACTGCATCTTTTTGTGTAGGATTTTTTGATGACCGATCCACGGCTTGCATCAACGTGGATTGACATGCAAAATCAGTCCTCCGCAGGGGAAATCAGAGTGACTTAAAAAACTGTTGTGTCGATGTACCATAAACTGAATGATATGCTCTCTTTTTGCACAACTTCGAATAACTGTACACCAACTAACTAGCTATGTAAGGTCTGTTAGGACTTAGGAGGTTGTGTAGGTATGTTTTCAATATGGAGAAGAAAAAAGCGTGGTCTACATCAACTGTCATGGTACTGCGGGGCATGATTGACAGTTGATATTTGGTGATAAGCTTTTGACGTCGAGTCTATACCGTACGTATGCTAGGTTAAACCTTTGTCTCCAGACTAAATCTCTCCTCACCTGTCCTCACATAGGAAGCTGTTTTTTTACAAACTCCGTTTGTGATAGCTCTCATGTAAGCCCCCGTGCACTCTTTTGTACCTTTTGTACAAAAGATTGATATGGTTTGGTCGTGAAACTTCTGTGGTTTAATGTTCAGTCTAATCTAATTTTCGCTAATTTCGTTAGCCAGCGGCTTCAAAATTTATAGGTTAGCTGGTTAGTACGATGGAATCAGCTTTCTTAATTATTTTCTTGCCCTTAACAAGACATTGTATTGCAACATTTAATTAACGTCGATTAATTTGAACAGTTGTAAAGGGTTTGAAGGTACAGAAAAACTCTAAAATCAGCTGTTCATCATATTCTCCCACCGTCCGCTCTCACATGTTTTCCGCACTCCGCAGTCGATTTCTCACTTTAAGCTAACTCTTCGACTAGTTATGTCAGCTTTTCTTCGCCGATTTTGCTTAGGATCGACCGGCAGTTAAAAACGACCAGTTTTTTCGGCTGCCGCTTCTGAATGGAAGCATCTAGATAAATGGAGCCATCACCAACCGATAGACAATTGGTACTGCTACATTTCATGATTAGCCTTTGAATGGTTTCCAACGCATACAAAATGCTAGGAGTCGTGAGATTTGGGCAAATAGAAACTCCCCTAAATTATGTACTACTGCAAACTTTAGGTAGCAGCGATAGACATATATAGGTACCTGCGAATAAATTAAAGAATTGCTAATTATATAAATTGGGGTTCACTAGTTAAGATATATTACATTTTACATAGGTATAGTATTTATGTTCAATTGTTATACATGAACATTAACGTTGGCCTAATCCTGCTTTGCTGTTGGAGTAGTAAGCTTTGCTAAAATCTGGGATTCTCTAAGTATCATATTTTCATAAAGAATTCGCATTGGAACTTCTGACCTTCCACTAATTAATCGAGGGGCATTAGCATTAAGTTAATTGCTTCTGAGTCTCAAGTGAAACTATATTGCAACACGTGTTAAAGGATATTCCCCACAGCCTGCTGCGCTCTGCTGAACTGTTATCCGTTCTGCAAGCTCTGAACAAACTCATTTTGACCACTTTAGAGTATTAAACTTTTATCAAGAGTCTTATCAACCGGTAATAATCTAAATTGATTCCCATGTTCATCAGAAAATGAACAGAACTGAAACTACACGACTTTTTCTTAATTTAGAGTTAGACTTAGCTAGGATTTGGTTAGTAGCAACTTTTTCCGGTAAAACTTTATAAGGTTTGTCTTTGGATAGCAGCTAATTAGAGACAATCTAGGCTCCCTCCTAAGCGAGCCAATTAATTTCCAGCTGTGATCATTTAGCGATAACCTTTAGTGACCCCAAGGCACGGCCTTTTTGTATGTAATAGAACTGTTTTACCTTTTTCCAGATAATCCTAAACTAGTCTAGAATTTTGTTTCCAGCTGACTTTCGCCGTCTCCTAGACATTAGTATGAAAAAGTTTTCCCCATTTTGGTAAAATTTGAAATCAGTTAGTGGTCTGGCGAGCTTTTTGAGCATTACTTTTAAGGTCGTTCCGTTCTTTAGAGGTTTAATCTTGGGATGGAGCAAACGCTACTATTTTGAAGTAAAGTCAGTGTCAGACTAGAAAGCTGCACATTTTGGAATCAAATATGTCATCCATGAGACCAATAGTACATAATTGCATAATATATTAGAAAATCTTCTTATATTAAGAGGCTTATGCACACTTGACGGGATATTTGTGCGGTTTACAGCAAGCACACTGAACTCTAGATCTCTTATGAATATTAAAGCACTCACTTCTCCATATAAAAGTCGCAAAAGTTAACGCAACTTATCCAATTGAAAATTAAACAAGCAATATTTAGTGCTACCGTTGGGCGAACATTATAGTAAATTGTAAGCCTGCTGCGCAGCCAATACTTGTTTATAACTAGCTTTCCTTTTTTGCCAATGTGCTCAGCATCTGTCAGGCACTCATTGAGGCCTGTGGAATTCTGCCATCCGTGGTCCGTTCTGAAAGATGGACAAGAGACGGAGGGGCGAAGGTCAAGGATAGAAAACTTGACCCCCAAGCAGTTCTGACGTACGGTTATTTCAGTCGCCTCCAGGGCAACCTATGTTGTGCCTGCCAACAGAGGTCGCCCCCCCGCAGATCAATAGCGACTAGGATGGCGGAAGTCTAATACCCCACTCGGAAGGGCAAAAGGGAAAAAAGAATCTGGCTGCAGAAAGGAGTCAGAGGGAAGGCCGAGTACTCAGATAGGAAAGTTGGAAGATTGGACAAGGAGAATCTAAAATTTATCATGAATTCAAGTTTGAACCCGACCCTGTTGTCCTAAACCAGTTCCAACCTACTGGACCTTAGATTATTGGTATTTTATATATTGGTTTATTTGAAGAACCAGACACAGGGGGACCTTTTACACCCCCCATGCCCAGTAGCTTCCAAATAGTACATTTACCTTCTCAGCTATGCTCAGTAAGATTGTGACTTTTAATCAGCACCGAAGTTTTAAAAAGAATCTAGCAAGTGTTAGCCTACTGTTTTATTGATTAACTTAAAAAACCAAAAAATGCTGACTGAAATGCAGGAAGCTTTTAAACAGACTTCCTGGTCAGCCATCCACTTCCGTGGTCAGTTGTATTAGTTTGGATGGTTATTGCAGATTATAAATTAATGTAACTTATCTGGATTCCCCTTGCATTAATTTACCGTACGTACTACTCCATCCATATTTGTGATGCGTGAAAATACTTCATATTCCACATTTTGACTCATGCTATCCACAAGCTGCTTTATTGTTCCACCATTACTTTTTCTAGAAGATTAAGAATAGATTTGAGCTAGAAGCCGTAGTGAGTTAAACAAACAACTTGACTGTGTTTAGCTATAGAGAACTAACCTGATACCAAGAGTGCATAATTGCACTATATATAAGAAGATATCATATATATATATATATATATATATATATATATATATATATATATATATATATATATATATATATATATATATATATATATATATATATATATATATATAATGCCCTAGACGGGCATCCAGTGGCTAGAATAGGGAAAGAAGGAAGGGCGGAAAAATGCCAATATAATCGACAGTCGGCGCTGAAAATTATAGAAACTAGATTCAGCGCCGAATAGGGAAAACAGTCCGCGCTGAAAATGATAGAAACTAGATTCAGCGCCGAATAGGGAAAACAGTGGGCGCTAAAAATGATAGAAACTAGATTCAGCGCCGAATAGGGAAAGCAGTCGGCGCTGAAAATGATAGAAACTAGATTCAGCGCCGAATAGGGAAAGCAGTCGGCGCTGAAAATTATAGAAACTAGATTCAGCGCCGAATAGGGAATGCAGTCGGGCAGAGTTGGAAGTGGGTCGAAATTTCGTGACCCGCGGGTACCCGCGACCCGCGGACTCCTGACCCGCGACCCGCGACCCACGACCCGCGACCCACTGAGATTTTGGCGACCCACTTGACCCACTTCTTTAATTTGGTCATTTCCGCATATTTAAGTACTCTATAGCATGCAACGAGCAAAATTAACCTTTTAAACATGAATATAGTGAAGTACTAAAACTTTCAAACAAAAATTTGACAAGTTCAAGGCTAACTCCATTAGATATCGTCTTCGTTTTCGGTAGTTCTGAGCAAGCTATGCTATCGCAAAAGTGTTGGGACCTCGATCTGTCACTAGAGTCAGTATTTAGGCAACTTTATGAAGATAAAGATAAATTTGTCTGTAGCAATTTCATAAAACTTCCGCCCCATTCTGGTTAATTTTTTACAGCTGCGTGGTGACTACCACAACAGGAGTATATATTACTGTCCACTCCCAACTTGGATATGATAAACAAACTATCATTTTAGTGGTTAGGGTACCCGTGGTACCCGTTTTGTGGTTGTATATCATACACATTATTTATTAGTCCCAATAGTACATAGTACAAATTAAATTAGGAATGATCATAACTCGTAGAACTATGTGGAAATTTTAAGCTTGGCATGTAAATATCTACTAGAGGAAGCAGTTTTTCAAGCTCTGCAGGCTACGTAAGCTATCAGCATTGTTTTTGCAGAAACGGTTTGTCAGTCAATCAGTGGCATTAAAGGCTTTGAGTGATAATCAAATATTTATGCCAATGAGTATGTCAGGGAAATGTTACTGAAATATTTTTGACTCAAGATTCAAGACAGACAGGTAGAAATAAACAATTTTATTATAAAAGCAATATAATGTATAAACACATTCAATAGGGCCAAAAGTTAAAGAAAAATTTAAAATTTAACATAAATTGTAAATTTTCTGGTGAAATTAGCCCAAAATTTAGCGAAAAATTTGTGTGAACAAAAATAACTCTTGACCCGCTCTGACCCGCGGGTACCCACTGACCTGAAAGTCGACCCGCGGGTACCCACGACCCGCGGGTACCCGCGGGTACCCGCGGGTACCCGCGACCCACTTCCAACTCTGCAAACTCTAAATTCTCGTTCTATTAATCCTGACAGTACAAGCACAAGATGATACAAAGGCACAACATAAGTATTACTTTACAATTTCAGATGGACTTAAACTTCAAACAAGGTTAAGGTCAGAATTAGACAATTACCGATCAAATTATTATTGTTAATATTACACAATATTATTGATGAATGTACAATTTTCACAAGTACAAGGATGACTATACTCAGATCATGAAAGAATTCCGTGAAACACCCCAATGAGATTACTAAACCTTTGACTAAACAAGATCGCAGACCGCTTTTCCCCGACTTTGAGAACTTACGCTTACCAGTTCCTTTCCGAGTTGAGGTGGATACGAGTAAATGTTGTGAAAGCCAGAGATAAACAGGGAAGCAAAATATAGTAGATTTGGGGGCTAGCTGTCAAATGTAACTAATCAGGCCTTCCAAGGCACTACCGCAAATATTCGTAAAAAATGACTAAATCGGCACCGTCCGAGCAACCGGGCCACTGATACTGTAGACTGAAAACACGACTACTCCGCGAATCGAGTCCGCCCCAAGATCAAAGACTTGGGAGAAAACAAGATTGAGACTGGCCAGTCACCCAGCTCTTTTTGTGTATTGTCCTGACTGAAACTGTCAGTCAGGATTTGCGGTGTGCGTTGGAAGTCTTTTCCTGAGCGGCCAAAATTTTGTTGAAGAAGAAAATTGCTTTCTTATCTCTTTCTAAAAGGTTTCTAAGAGGCTTACTCAGACCAAAAACTCCCCAGGTAAGTAGTTTGTCAAATATTTTCGTCTTTTCCCAAAATTAATTGCTAAACCGACCCACTAGGAAGGATCAAAACAGGAAATTTAGATCAAAACAGGAAATTTCCACAGTTATCAACAGATACAGGCAAGGGGGTCACCCCACGAAAGATTACAGGCAGCTAAGCTTAGGTAAAATAAAAATACAATACATACTGTTCACAAGCCAGTTCGGATTCAAGCGGATCAACAGTCAAACAAACGATTCAACGAGTAGGCACACAACACAGAGACAACATATTGTTTTCATGTTCACTCTCATTTCAAACGGACCAAATTCATACTTTAGTTTCAAAATTCCTCGACCCAGAATAGTCATCAGTAGAGAAGCTCAGAGACAGTACAAAATGTAGGTAGGCCTTAGAACCAAAATATACAGACAAAAACGATCAAAACGCAGCCTACCCATCACATTTAATACAAATAAAAACATAATTCAGTCAATTAATTTTCTCTTGTTTATGGTGACACATGGAGGCTACAAAATATGTGAAATGAACAAACTGTGATTTGCAACATCGAAAACTCGGCAAAAAGCGACCTCCCAAGCATTTTCGCTGTATATACACAAATGAAACAGCTCTACAACTTTACATACATGTCTGGGATAGTGCAAAAATTGTTGAGTGACAAATCTCTTGCGACTCTTCAAAGTAAAAAATTGTAAAACCAATGCCTTTGTACCCATGAAAAACAGGACTTACAAAACATTTCGGTCTCTGCTGCACAACTGGCAACAACTACAAAATCGGGTACAGATTGTTGTAAGGGAAGGAAAGGAAAGATTGATACGCCTGTAACGGGAGTTCAGCGAATGGCCCTGTGGTGTAGTCGGTTAGCATGTCTGCTCCGGAGTCCGGGCCGTGGTTCGAAATCCGGCTGCGCCAATTCTTTACTTTCAATTCAATCTCCCTCTTTCCTTCTGTCTTAGAGGTCCTGGTTTCGTGGGTACAAGGGCGCCTGAAGCCTCCCGTTCGGGCTTGTCATCGGTTTCTTCTTGGTCCACCAGCCCTGCACATCTACCAGGGCTACGAGGACAAGCCCGAACGGGAGGCTTCAGGCGCCTTTGTACCCACGAAACCACCGCCTAGAAGAGAGAAGGAAAGAGGGAGGCTCAGCTTTTCACTC
Source organism: Trissonchulus latispiculum (assembly GCA_030248195.1). Lineage (NCBI taxonomy): Eukaryota > Metazoa > Nematoda > Enoplea > Enoplida > Ironidae > Trissonchulus > Trissonchulus latispiculum. Next base: position 12,873 of record JASAND010023188.1, read on the forward strand.
ACCATTGAAAGTAAAGAATTGGCCCAGCCGGGTTTCGAACCACGGCCCTTCTGATTCCGGAGCAGACAT
>JASAND010023189.1:0-20640 GCA_030248195.1 Trissonchulus latispiculum
TTTACTATTCGACGTATATACATTTTTGTTTTCCGTACTGGGATTGTTCTAGTGTGTGTGTGGCTTTCCACACTGCCTCCCACAAATTCATTCCCACTAAACCAGTGGATGCACCATTCGGCTTCTCCGGTTACTTTTAGCAAAGTAGTTAATCTGTCGAGTAAATATTCATATGTTTGCTCTAATAACTGTCTTTTATGACAACGAAACTTTCTTTTATAGGGTCGCAAAGCGTAATTCCCGAGGTGACTAATGTTTGTGGTGCCTGCCACATGCCTCTATGTGGAGTCGTGATCCGATGTAGAGACTGTGAGAGAGTGGCTCGTAACAATGGGCCTAAATTCCACGGTCAGATCTTGCGGTACCATCTGACGTGTATATCAGATTCACCCGTGATCAGATTTGCTGTTCGGAGCAGAGCAATCCCGGTGCTGTGTCCTATTCATAGAGATCCAGTGGCAACATAAAAGTTAGTTAAAATAATGGTAATATCAAGAGTCCATAATTTATTCCTTAATATTATAGCAGAAGAGTAGCCAGTAGAGGGCTTCTCTTCTTGGCATTGCGTAACGGTGCTCCGACCACAATACGCGAATGTTCCCCCCTTTGGTGGGGGGTTCGACGAGAATACCCCCTCCCCGTTTGGTGAGGGGGCGGTATGCAAAAGGGGTCCCCGCTTCGTGGGGGGGGGTCGCCAGGTAGGCTAATATTGGACGGATCTAATTGGCTGTTGGCGAGCCCCCCGCCAAACGGGGACCTCTTTTGTCTACCCCCCCACACCGTAGTGAATAGGAGAAACGAGAATTTCGTCTTTCTAAGCCCAAGAGAGGCAAACTATTTTTTGTTTTCAAGATTTAGCACTGCTTTCAGTAAGCATTAGTGAGCTATGTTTCAGCTCTTTTGTTAGCGTGCAGAGGAGAGGATGTGTCACGCGTATAAAGTTGAATATTTAGGTACTATGAATGTCTTTGAATACTATCCTGTTAGCTCTTCTTTTTCGGTCGTTGTAATGCTTACGTTTTTATTGCAGGAAGCATTACGCAATGTTTGGAATGATTATTCTCTGAGACCAGCTTCTTCTTGCTTGGAGTTGTGTTGACTTTTTAGTAACATTTTTTGTTGAGCTGTTAAGAACTATGTTTTGTAGTGATTACTGTTTTATATTTACTGTTTTATATTTGCTGTTTTTGTTGAGCGTGTTAAGTAATTATGTTTTATATTTTCTGTTTTTATATGACGTTTTTCTGAGTGTTTGGTTTTGGTTGGATGGAGTGATCCATTATGCTGTGTACCACATATCGTTTCTACGGGGATCCACGGGGTCCGGACTTAAAGATTCTACTGTCTGTTATGTGCTTATTGTTATGTGCTTATTCGAATCAACTGTTTTCGGGCGCCTTCTTCTTTGTGAGCTGCGTTTAATAGAACATTCATGAATAGTGAAACCTGGTTACTTGAGGTTGCATTTACAGCACTTATGACTCCTGCAAGCCCGTTCAATTGAAGCAAAGTAGTACATCGGAATAAGTAAAATATTTGGCCGCCCTCTTCCTGGAGGGCAATTTTTCGGTTTCTAACCGACCGACATTTACATTTTAATAGCACTTGGAACGTACTTCATTATGGTGCCGACTAATTAAAATTAGCTTCAGTTAATGATTTTTTTATGTTGATGCGTAGTCAGTTGTCAGTGTAGATAGTCAGTAGATTGTCAGTGTTGTTAATAATAATTTTGTTTATTTGCTGTTAAAAATGTATTAGACTGTTTTTTTGGCTGAGTGAGGGGGGATTTACTGCTGGCTGACGCCAACGATTTGTTGGATCATTGGTGGTTGCTAAGGTTTAATTTATTAATTTAATTAATAGAAATTGTTACATTTCAACTTATTCTTAGCCTAAGATGAAACCTGCTCTGTCTACGCTGCACAAGGTTTTTTTAAGCCATCATTGGTTATCTATCAATTGAGAACTGTTCATCCTGATCTTCAGTGTGCTATTTTTGACGACCCTTGAGTGGGTCTTTTTATGTGCTAAAGGTTTGCATTAGGTGGTCACTTTGGTTTTGTTCTGTATTTGTACTGGAAACTCTCTGCCTAGATATTGCTTAATTTCTAACACGCCTATCAAAAACTTATTATTTTTTATCCTTCTCGGGTCCACATTTTTGGGCCTATATTATAGAATTTTATGAAACCTGCTTCATTTGTGCTGCAAAATCTGCTTTTAAACGCCACTTTTTCATAGGTCTACTCAGAGACCACCGACCAATGGCGAAGATGCTGATATGTAGAGGATTCTTTTTGGGCAGCCCTTTTCTGAAGGGCTATTTTTATCGGGAAACTGTTGTTCCATGAACGTTTAACTTGATGTTTTAAAATTAAGTCCAGTATTTTGTTGATATTTGTTTGCTGTATTTACGGCTTTGTTGTCTTTAAACTGACAGAAATGTAAATAAATAAGTGTTCATTAGGATATTGTGAGAAAAACCTAGGTTTAGCCTTTTAAAGCCCGGTTTGTATAAGGGGTCCGTTTGGCCGTCTGTCCGTTTGGCGTTAGTATAAATAAGTATAAAGCGGACTAATACTTAACGAAAGCATCCAGTAACCAGGTCGTTTCTCTTCAGTGCCTTTTTCTTCACCACTGTTGGCATTAAAGTAGTCTGTCTGAGATGAAACCTGCTCTGTCTAAAAGCTGCAAAAGGTTTTTTTATACCGTCATTGTTTACTATCGATTTAGAAATTTTCTACTTGATTTTCCACGTGTTATTTTTTCGACCCTTGAGAGGGTCTTTTATATTACGCACGCCGTGTGGGAAGCTCCGAGTGTGGGGCACGAGTGCGCGAAGCGCACGAGTGCCACGCACGAGGGCTTCCCATACGACGTACGCAGTACAAATTAGTGAACAACGCTAAGGTGTGTTGTAAAGTACTTATAAAACGATTTAACCTCTCCTTAATTGATGAAACCTTACTCATTTATGTTGCAGCTGACAGCTAAGTTTAGACAAATTTCAACATTAAGTGGCAGCAACATTATTGCTTGCCATGGCTGGGAGGCCTAATTTTTGGTGTGCAGCAGAGCTGTATAGGTTGGAGCTCTGCTGTGCACACTGCTGTAGCATGCAGGAAACTGTATGCTACAGCAATTTAGATTAGGGACCGGCTTCCCAGCGTGCAGCGTGCGTATAACTCAGTTATATGCACGCTGCACTGTGCATTATCTGATTTATATGCACAGTCTTTACATAGGAAAAGTGCAAAAGAGTTGTATAACGCTGTTTAATAAACTGCCACAATTACCAGTCGCAAAAGCAGACTAATACATAACAGAAGTACACGTGAATGGCAATAATTTGTCAAATTTTTCGCTGCTCGGTTCAGTGGACAGGTTCGTAGTAGTTCATTCGACAACCTACTAGTAGTTCGTTCCCAATGGTTGCTAGAAGATTACCGTAATGCCCACTGTGGTCGCTGAAGATCACCGTAGTGGCAGTAGCTTTTAAGCACTATGCAAGCTAAGGTTAGCTTTAACACCCGGTTAGCTAAGCGTGCTGTTGCTGAATTAATGGTGCTGCAGATCATGGTAATGGCAGTAGCTTCTAAAATTAGCCTGAAATCAATTACAAATTTAAATTCAATAATTAATCGAATTAATTATTACATAAAATTAAATATTACATAACAACATTGAACGTCAACGTTCATGTGAAAATTGTAACCATGGATTGTAACACCAAATTTGTATTTTGATTTACAATTATTAATATTATTAATTATTATTACCTATTATTAATTCATCTTTATTGGAATTTGGGTTAAAATTAAGTTGAAGTGAATTCCAGATCAAATTCCACTAATTCCTCCCCTGCATCACAAATTCCACGGAAATTATTCATTTAACGTACAAATTCCCGGTGTAACGTCACATTCCGGTGAATATGTGAAAATTTCCACGGTTTCCTTGGAAACCGAAAACGACCGAAAACTCATCCTGCACTTTCACCCCCGAAAGTGCAATTTCCGTGGAAACCGAAAACGACCGAAAACTCATTCAGCACTTTCACCCTCCAAAGTGCAATTTCCGTGGAAACCGAAAACGACCGAAAACTCATTTAGCACTTTCACCCCCTAAAGTGCAATTTCCGTGGAAACCGAAAACGACCGAAAACTCAATTAACATATTCACGCCAAAAACTGCAATTTCCAGGATATTAAATTGACTGAGAATTTATTGAAAATTTTCCTGTGATTCTTTGCTTAGCATCGGGATCAGAATCTTTTGACGGACGCAATAGACAAATGAATGGATAAATAATCCCAATAAATGTTTTTTCGCTCGCATTTTCATCATGAACGTTGTGCTTCGTTACCGGCGCCGACGTTGCAACTCTAAACACGAAAAAATTAATAAGCAGTTAATTAGTATATTCGTTATATGTATATATATATATACATATATATATAGTATATATATAGTATATATATAGTATATATAACACGATTACGTCTTGGGGAGTTGGCTTTTTGGACTTAAACTTGAAAATATTCATCAATGCTCGTTAATTTATTTATCAGGGGTCTCATTGCTAGTGAAAGTGTTAGTGAAATAAGTCAATAACACTTGTGCAACGGTTATCGAAACAGATGCTTTATTTATTTCAAAAATTAAACTTAATGCCGACTTAGCTACCCTCATGTTTTTAGAACGGTCGGGTTGAACCGGCCGGCCGCCGATGTCGCATGATAAAGTTTTTCCCATACTATACTTTCCACAGAAATGAACCAAATTGCTGTGGCAAATTTTTAAGCAGGTTCTTCGAAGTAGCGGGTCACAGGAAGGCAGCTAAAAACCAATGAATAGGTGGATACTTTTTGGCCAAGCACATGCTTAATATTCGTGCCAAGAATGAATCCAATCGAAAGATGTTTGTCAAAAGTTTAGTCGCGCGCCCCCCCTTAGTTTAATTTAAGGGGGGGGGCTACGAATTTCACTAAAAGTTCGATGTTGGAAAAGCTAGCTAGTCTTTTGCCATATAATAGTATTAGGTTTAGTGTAAAATAGTTTGAAGTTTGAAAGAATTCCATGCAGCGTAGCGTCCTGTGGAGCCATCAGAAGTTGGTGTTGTCGGTCCAAAGCTCGACATGACACGTACACAAACTTCGCCTCGCCCTGATCGCTATGCGCAAGGTACGGTACCCAAATTTTCCAGAAATAGTTCTGACATATAGCGCTTTGATATCGTGTTAAATAATCCTTAGATCAGTGTATACTTTTCTGTGCGATACAATCAAAGTGCGAAAAATTGGGTGTTGTAGGTCTATACGGGTGGAGGTTAACTAACGTCTAATGAGCTGTGGTTTATCAAAGGAGCCCAACTTTGCTCCAATTAATACTCCAAGTAGCTGTCTTAACTTATGTAAAAATGACGTGATTTCGTTAATCCCTGCGTTCGCAGTGCTAGATTACATTATCGATATTGTCGCGGTTATTTGGTGCCATTTCGAAGATATGAGTCAATTACTCCAAAGTACTGTGGCAGAATCGGCTGAAACCTTGCGCATTACAGGCCAGTGAGTGTACCAGGATGTGCCGATAGCTAGGTCACTAAACCTCGCTCGAATGTTTAGAAATGCTAGATTGATTTCTCGAAGTATGGTAGGCGATCGCTCCAAAAAGATCTAAGACAGTTGTAAGCGCATACTGAACGAAGAAAGCGTCATATCGAAAAACGGATTTCATATTCGAATTCAGCAGGCCAAATAACACCTACAACCACCTTTTCGGCGAAATCGGAGACAAAAAATTTTTTGACCCCATTTTTACTGCGCTTAGCTAGCTTTTCAGGCCTAAAAATAAGGGTTATTTCTTAACAAAAAGTTTGCTAGCACACAAACCAGAAAACCAAAACCCTTGAAACTCACAGACAGTTTGCCCCTTAGAGCCCAATATGTGGTAAAAAGCTGGGGTAGGCTAGGGGCTGTCAATTTTATTAGATCGAAAACGGCGCACGGTCACATCGCAACTTTTTGTCAAATTTCAAACTTTGAGCTGTTATAGCTGAAGAAGGAAGCAACGCTCGAAAGCCGGAATACGTTTAATATTTAGCACTAGTAACAGTTAACATTTGTGGCAAAAAGTTTCAGAATTGGTCAAACCGTTAATCCACCAGAATTCAGAAAAGGTTTTTCAAAAAACCCACTTTTCGCACCAAAATTTCGACTTTCGCGTAGTGCCAGAATCGATGTGTGTTAGACATAATAATGCCCACTACGGACTATTTAACCTTGATATGTTAGCTAATCATATGCCAAAAGGTAGGTCTCTCTGAAGAAGTTGGGCAAAACCGTTCGTAGCCCCCCCCTTAACTTAAACCAAGCGGAGTTAATAATCAGAATTCAGGAATAAACATGAAATGACTAAAAAGCCTACAATCAACTGAATTGTTCAGAGTTTAAGCATTCTAAATTTCTAGCAGTGCCGAATTTTTGTTATTTATATATCTTCGTTTTTAAAAAGCCGATTTTATCTAAACGCCCAGTCGTTCTAAGCACCCCTTTTAGCGAGCATTTAGTCATTTGCTGTACCACAATGTCTGTTTTTGGCACTTCGGCACAATTTTTGCCAAAACCAGCCGGCAAGCCATGGAATAAATTCAGCAACAGTTGGACTAAATTGGAAGAGTAGAGTTATAAAAGATTCAGCTCGCAGCAGGCTCATTGTCACCGTAACAATTAGCCGGTCTAGGGCATTCTGCCAAGACACAATACATTTTGCACAAATCTATTATTTGTTATCTTAGCTATTTTCGTTTCTAGCTCAAAGTGAACTGATTATCTTCAACACTGAAGTTTACACCCTATGTTTAACAGTGTTCACACTAACTGTTCAAGTTTTTGTGAGGAGCGGCCCCTGTTAGTGAGTTGCGTCTCAGCACGCAAATTCTCCAAATTTTAATTTCACAATATAAATAAAATGCTCTGAATACTTTCCTGCTATAGTCACAACGACAGGGAGTTCATGATAGGACGAATAAGTATAACTCAGGCTTAGACTTAATCTCCAGCTTTGGCTTCGTTCAGTACTGTCGGTTTTCGTCCTATACTTTCCTCACAGAACGTTTCGTGTCTTCATGGATTACAACTGCGAGTCTCAGAAAGATAAACAATATAACACTTATGCAAAACTGAAATTTAATAATCCATGGATACAAAACCCAGATTATTATGATAAATGACAACCTTAAAGGCCAAGGCCTAAGAGCCAGCAGAAATTACTCATCAACTGTGTTGGCAGTTGTGGCAAATGGGTGTCGGGCAAATTGGTTGTAATTGGGTGCAAATGCGGTGTACGTATAAAAATAAAATATATCCTAATATATGCGGAAATAAACTAAGGAGAAATTAATTAAGACAATGACAGTTGAAACCAATGCTTCTAAATCCGACCACTCTAAAACATAAACGATAAGGTACCGCCGTATTTTCTGCACATAAGGGCAAACTTGACTGACCAGGACGCCAAATGACAGCAAAAACCTTCTAATCAATTAGGTCTGTAGTCATGAGAATGGAGGGTCGGGCACATAAAAGCAACGGATGGGCATGGTTAGATCTCAGTGCCTGATATTTTTTGACCAGAACCCATGCTCTATATCTGTGCCAAAAAGGAGGCCAATCGGACAAAGTGCGAACAACTCCATTTTAGTAGACCCCCTTATGCTGTAAAAGATTACCGTTTGAAACTAAGGGTACTGGAATTATAAATAATGATTTCATTTGTGTCAGAAGATCGATGGGCGATGATGCTAAACATTTAAAGTACCAAATTAAGCGCCATCCTTAGTTATTCTGATTTTACGGAATTGATCAGCGCACCAACAACGTCACTTGAGAAGTAATGAACACTGCTCCTTAAATTATTTCAGAAGTTACTGATATAAAAAATTAGCCAGCTCAGCTTAACCAGTTAGTATGAATCTTCGAATGACAATTAGCTTATCAATTGTGACATATTCATGAGAGTGTGTGCAACTGAATACATTTTTATCAAAGTTTAATAAATAGTTATAGCAATATAAATCTAATGAAAAGCTCACCAGTGGTGGGCTACCAGGATTGAAAACAACCAACATCAACAGGACTCGCGGCCAATATTTCTAACATTAAGTCAACGAAGGAGGGCCTCTAAAGGCAGCTGAACCGAACCGAAGCCAACGCATGACTATATTCCACAACTATTGACTCCAACAAACCTGGCTGCAGTCTCAAAGTAGAATTACAAAGAACTGCAGTTGTTACTCATCATGCAACTAGCATAACGCTTAACTCCAACCCTTAGTGCTAAAAGAGATGGCTGATATTTTCCAAGAAATAACCAGCAGTTAGCTGCAATTCTCAGAAATAGCTCAGATACGTGGGCTTAACATTTGCTCTGGTCACAATACTTCAACAAAACACAAATATTTGGGAAAGAACAAGAGCAAAAGAGCAGGCAAAACAATTTTTATGTAGTTACCCACATGTATACTTAAATATACCAACAAGTTCGCAACCTGCAAACTAGATGCAGCTGAAAACAAGTATCCCCTAAAAGGGGAATAATTCCGCCGTTGTGTGTAAAAAGCACATTGGTTGAACATACTGTCAGTGTCAGCGGTCCCATAGAACTGGAACTTTGCAGACTGGAGCTGTGTGGAGTAAGATCAGAGCTTAATTCAGTTTCTCTGTACTCCACACACATTTTTCTATTGAACTTGCTTCCAAAGCAATAAAGTGAGGTGGTGCTATGATTTTGTCTAAATTTCACGTTAGGCATGTACTACTTCAGTAATCCATGAGAATGAATAAAACTGCCTCAAAGTTTTAATTCGGGTGCTATTTAACATTTGGGGACCAATCGCAGTGAATCAAAAACTAAGAACTAGTTTTGTGGTTTATTATCTTCAGTGGATAGTTTGGACAGAGGATTGGTTGTTTTGGCTGAATGAGGACATTGAAATGCAAGTTTTGCTCTATAACGCCTGGGCTGTTTATAATGGTTAAATCAATACAAGCCACAAACTGTTTCAGCGGCTTAAAACTGGCTTGAATATATGAGTTTACTCATTACACCACATGTTAATTTCTTAACACATGTGCCGCTTCATTGTCAGTCAACTGAAGCTCGAGATCATCTTTAAGCTAGAGATTTGTCGAAAAGTTATTTTACAAAAACGACGACTGTTTTGGTGTGGCCATAGATGTCTCAAATGCTTACTACTTTGAATGACCAGTTTTAGTTTGGTTGCCTAAAACCATTTTAGTAGTGAAAAGGGCCTGTGCAATTCGTTGTATTTAAGCTGCTGTAGAAGAGCTGTTCAGCATTATATTAAGTATAAAATTTTTTGGACAAATTTTCTGCGGACACTTAACATTTTCTTGTCATTTGCTGAGGTTGATTTGTGTGCTAATCGAATGACTTTAGTTGTATTGAGATTGACCGAGGCCGTTTTAGAGAACTGATTCTAGCTGGTAGTTCGGCCAGCTTTTTTGTTCCTTGTTCCTACTCTGGAAAGGTTTGCATCAGGTTACAATTTAAATGCGTATTATACAAATGCAGAAGCCGCTTGCAAAACTCGATGCTTGGTCGAAAGATCATCCCAATTGCACAGCTATCAGAAGCAACTAAAATAGTTTCGAAACCTGGCCCATCAAAATCCTAACCTAACATGAGCAATGAAAAACACCCGCGGTACCCTGTTTCACAAATGTTAGAACTGGGCCCTGTTGCACCAACCACTGATTACTGATTAATCAGTAATCAGTAATCGGTAATCAGTAAAATCTGTTGCACCAACTTTACTGATAATTAGTAATCAGTAATCAGTAATCAGTAAATAATCAGTGAATAATCAGTAAATAATCAGTAAGTTGTTGCACCAAACTCTTTACTGATTACTGATTACTGATTATTTTCGCTTAAATTTAATCAGTCTCCTTTACCATGATTACTGCACAATCAGTCTGAGTTTTCAGTAATTAGGGGTATATTTCGTGAACCTTTTCATTAATACTTAGGAAATACTTTGTTATCAGTTGAATTTCACCGATTTCTAGCAAATATTCCTATGTCCGCTATGAATATATGTTGTGGTAGTTTCCCCTCTTGGTAAGCCAATAAGTACAGTTAGCACTAAAATTAATATAAATGGGTAAGCTACCAAAAATTAGCAATAAACTGTAGATTTCTAAAATGTAGTAGTAAAGCTGTAATTATAAGGTAGTCCTTTTCTGTTGAGTTTGTGGGCCAGCAATATGCCACAATCAGCCATATTTCCTACGTAATCAGTAATCAGTAAATGTATGGAAGTCCATTGTAATGTCCGTTCTCATGTAATCAGTTATCAGTAAACGTATATGAAGACGTGTATTTCTCGTGTAATCAGTAATCAGTAATCAGAAATCAGTAGTCTTGTGCAACGGAAAAAACTTACTGATTACTGATTACTGATTACTGATTGTTGATTACTGATTACAACTTGGTGCAACGGGGCCCTGCTCGCTCTCCCGCTGTTCACTGCAAAATGAAATTTTGTATGTCAGCTAATTTGCATATTCAAAGATGCGCTTCCGTGTGAACGAAAATCCGAAGCTGCCACGGGGGGACTCTGATGAAATGTTTTCGCGATTTAAAATAGACTTTGTTCCGTTAATACTTTTCTAAATATTTAAAATTAAATTACACCAACTCAGTCAAACGGCGCCACCAATCAATGTAAAAACTAAAACAGCTCTAGACTGACTCTACGACAACACTCTTTAAACATCGCACCCCCCATCGAAAAAACCTTCACTGCTAGGATTGCATGCTAACCATAGTGAGCAGATCAGGTCATACCAAGAATTACACAGTAGTTTGGGTCAAGCCATTACAAAGATTCCGCCTCCGGCGGAATAATAAATTTTGCTGTTGGTGATATATACGTTGACATATACGTGACTATAATTTTGTGAACACACAACACAGCACAAAGCGTAAAGGCTTAAAGTACGAGTAGTTCTAATAAAAATGGGTGAACGTTTCTTACCCGTATGGTTAGCAGGAACACTTATATTTTGTAATTCGACCCTTTAGACCACTGCAACTGGCGCGGTATGTTGAAAATTGGCCGCAAATGTCCTCACAGCACCGATAGAATGAACTACAGTCGCCCCTGGCATGTGCCTTGCAGGTGTTACTAAAATCTCCAGCCACTACTTCCAGTGTCAACACAAGCAGGGCACATAATACTGTAGATCTGAACATCTTGGACGGATAGTCTTTATAATTTAACGGCTGAAAATGCTAATATAAAACACCGTATTATAGAAAAAATTGAATTTAAAAACTGATGATATCCAGTTAGTTCAGGTGATACTCCTGGAAGATCATTAGAATGATATCGTTGAAGACATCTATATTAAGGAGAGATCCGTAAACAAGTAGTTTTTTCTAGAAGAGTGCTTTACTTGATGTGAGATTTTGAGTATCTATTATTTTTCTTTGAAAAACTTCTTTGTCACCCTCAAGTCGGATTGTGAAGCCTCTTCAGTTTGTTTGATAAACATTTATTTAAACACATACCTTGCTAGATTTCTGCTACACAACGTCTAGTGACATGCTAATGAGATACACTGCAAGAATGGGATACTTCTCATCTACGGTTGCATATGCATACAACAAAACTATATCGTAGTTTTTTCGTCTGTCTATGCCAACTAGTTGCATTGAATTAATGAAAATCCAACTAAGACGTTTTCTGAAAGTAAGGTTAGCCAATGTTTCTGAGAAATTTTCCGAATTTTGCTAAACAGTCGGAAGTATTGATTGAACAGCTTACTCCCTCCCAAACTTCCCTACTACTCTTCCAAAGTCTGCGTCGTTTAAACAGCTCTGACAGTAGAAAAACAGAACTCTAAAAATTAAGACTAAATAGCTTATGCGGCAGAAATTTAGTTCTTATAAATTTCTTGTTATCGATAATTTTCAGGGCGCAAATTCTTAAATAATCGTTTAAATTCTGGTATCAGCAGTAACACGCATTGTGCCTGTAAAGTTGTTTTCATTTTAGAAGAAATCTGACAGTATTTCCTTGAAACTAAACACTAAACCAGCACAAAGCATCATTACCAAATGGAACGTCGATTTGTATATGCATTTAGTAAAATCAAAACGTTATCTCTAGATGGGGTGTTCTCCCAAGGCTTAAGCCCCAGAACTCTACTAGTCCACTTATAGGTAAAAATATAAAATCCTGGGAAGATAAATGCAAAGGCCAAGACGTGACCGCTTCCACTTTTCTTCTGCTGACTGTCGTCAATATGTCTAGTTGGGTGAAGACTTAAAGTCTATCAAAAGTGAAGAAAGTTACTAGTCAATTCCTCTCCCACCGAATGCACAGAAGCCAGAATAATTCATTATAAAGAGTTCATAATGCACAAATTAGGCAAGCATTTAGGTTAAAGATATTTACTATAATTTTACTGTAACTAAGTAAAATACACGTGTACCTTTTTCCTGCAGCGCCTCGGCGCAGCAGGTCTACTATAATTGGTTTTTAAAGACATCTAACACGCATATAGTTCTTTTTATGTTGCCTCCTATGAAATACACATGGAGTTCAGTTTCAGTACATTAAGAATGTAGTTTATATAAATGTTATGCAAGTTAGATACTGCGGCTGCGACAGTAGACCTTTCTATGGATAGAATACTGTTGCTACATTCTATATACAAGATGTTCCATACACTCATGATGCTATTTCATATGCTTTTTTATGAAAGTCGATCATATGCCATTGGCCATTATATACACTTGTGCAAAAGCTCAACATAAATATTACCCGGACCACTTATGTAAACTATATACGAAGTCGTAGCGTCCAGAGCACCAGTGCTGCCTTTCATGGTTAGTTCAGCAATGTGTCGCAACGCATCGGTTAATGTTGGGTAATTTTATCACCATTTATGTTCAAGTATTATTTCGAACAACGCCTTTAAAGTACTGAGCTGTCTTGCGAAGCTATCACACATCACACAGTGAATAATTTCACTCATTATGCGATAGCCATTCTTAAACGTGATATTTTGCACTGAAAAACAAAATTTTAAGATACTAATCAAAGCTGGTACAGTTGGAAACTAGCGATAATCTAAAAACTCCATGTTTCTCAATCTGATGGCTCTAGATTGATCTATCTTCTTGCATCTTGCTTAAACGTTTCTGAGATAAGTTCACAGATACAGAAACAATTTGCTCGCAGCAGGGCCTTCGTGATACGTAGGTAACAATTTGCAGATTCTGCCTAATTCTGCACTAATCCCGACAAATTTTGCACAAAACTCTTGCTTGTTCTATATTTCAGTTCAACACTACCATAGGATGACGAAAAAATCTGCACACAGCAAATTAATGAATAATTCAGCGTTTTTAAAGACTTAGATTTTATCTTAGCAAACGTTTAGAGTTTGTTTACAAGCCAATCCTTTTCAGGTTTCTGTCTCCAAAGATCTAGCGCGAACTATCGAAACTTTCAAGTTTTCTACTTTGGATCATTGGAAGAACTTCCCTCCTAAGTTTTCATAAGAAGTATTCCCTCTCCGATGATTTTAACATTGGGTATAAGAAATACCTTTTTATCCTCATTTTCCTTTTTTTAATTGCAATATTCATCTTTTTCCTTTGCACTCTTTTACGTTTTGTTTGTATTTTTATTTTTATTTCATTCAACATACAAAGAACAATTTCAGCATAACAGTAAGGAACAAGCGGTACAAAACAACTACTTTTACAGTATTACATCCACGACATTCGTATTATCAGTAAATCACAATCAAATGGGAAATTGTTAGGCAGTATGCGCGCACATGGAAATAAATGTCTGCTGGAAGCGATCTATCCAGCAGAACTTCTTCAAATACCCTGGCCGGATCTCACCTGCATCTTCGCGTGTGCTTCATACAGATCCTGTGACGATTCTCAATATGATTCAATATGCTGCGTATGCAATCTAGTTCCCGGATCCACGAAGTGAAGTTGACTGAAGGTTAGCTCCCAGCTATCATTGAATATTATTATACGCTGCCCAAGAAACACTGTGGATGCTTGTACCAGGTTCGACGACAGCTTGGATGATGGGAAGCATAGTTTGAGCATCCTGCATTCCAAGCCGTCCATGTATCCAATAGCCCGTACCTGAGAAGTGTCGACAATCCCAAAAACCCAGTCGTTGCCGCGAGGACCTCTAAAACGATGGAGTTCCACTCTATGCGCAAACTGACGTTGACATACAATACCAGAGCTATCCAGTCGGATGGGATGACGGACCAAATACTGCACACGAACTTATCTGAAGTAATTGTATACATCCTTCACTGTCCGTGGTTTCATCCCTGACAGACTGATTGCAGACATTTCATATTTAGCTTCAGCCCACTGAATCGATGACTGGAGGGTAATGTTGGACCTGGAAAAGAAAGATCCATCCCTGATGAAAATAGTGGTTTTGCTATTCATACAGACCTTGTTGTGGCACTTCCAGACGAACTTGTCTTTGACCTTAGAGTTCCGACTCCAGGTCATGTTCTTGTTGTAGTGAGGACACGTCATTTTCGTTGCCAATAGCATCCGTTGTTTAAAAAAGGATATTACAGGTTCAGTGTTGTCATATAAACTACAGTTTCTGTCTGGGCTTTCTACTACTTACCTTGTGAACAGCTAATTCTACTGTCGTTGCTTGAAGTTAGTTTCTGTTTGTTAGAATATGTATAGTTCGTCTTTTTTGTCGTTATACTTTGCTGTATTTACTCCCTTTGAATTTCATTGTATAGGATAACTTGAAACCTTTTCATTGTTATGCTTTGACTTGCTTAGCTTGGGGTTTGAATTTTGTTGTTTACTATAAATGCCATATTTTCTCCTTTGAAAATTGTTGTACAGATACTATGTCGTATAACCCTTTGAAACCCTGTTGTAAAGCATAAACTGTCGTTTTTACTCTTTGTATAGAAGATCATTGACTGTACTGTTCAATCCGGATTATAATTGTTAGTGTGAATGGTGATTGTTTTGTGTGTTGGGATGAGTTGAGTGAATGGGTTTTCTAATCATAGATGCTTAAGGATACTACCTTTTTATAGGGGGTCTTCTTTATTGTCGATTTCTAATTTTATCTTTTTTCGTTACCTAAATCTCAATCGCAGTATCGTTTCAAATACCAAGTTACGTGCCCATGTAAGCAGTTAATCCCCAGTTTCGATTAGCCTGCATTTGATTTCCATTTGCTACCAAACCTTTACCTTACTTTTTTGTGGTTCTTGATCTGACTCTTATGTGGGCACCTGGATGGCGCACCCTAAAATGCGATCCGGTTCGGTTCGGCTCATAGGGAGTCCTGAGAGGGAACTTACTTGAATTTAATTTCTCCTTGTTTGAATTACGGTAGCCGTTCTCGTTATCACTGAATTTTTGGTAGGCGCTAAGAAACTTTCGCAGGAGGAATATGTGAAAAACTATTAATTACGGTCAGCGATACTACAACCCTTCCAATCAACCATTGAAAGTCATCATTACTGCTGTGTAGTTACATCGGTCTGAGATGATGAGTCATCTGATCAATTAATCTAATTAATCAGTAGCTATTGTTTTGCGTTCATGTGCAGCCAGCCTTTAGCGTCATTCGATCATTATCATATTTATAAGCCCCATTTTATGCCATTTCAATAAAGTAAGTAAATAAGTTGATCAATAAAGTACTTTGTCCGCCAACATAGTCTCATGTTTGAATAGGTTAGATACTAGGTTAAGAGTCTAATTTGTAGCGAGTTGTATCCGCTTTAGAGCCTGTCACAATTGTCAAGCAATTTCCGGTATAGTAACCGGACAGTAAACCGGTGATTGATACAATCAAAACAAGCCTTGCCCTATGCTGATTGCTCGAAAATTGAAACTTGACGTTACATGAGCCCTACAGTTCCAAATTTTAATTACAACTTGTTTGGACGAAACACGACAAAAATTAAAAATTCAATTTTTGAGAGCACAGGTTTTTAATAACTATCTTGGATTAACTATTGTAAACAAGGATTCCATGCAAAAATTTAATTAAGGTAATCTATGATCATTATTATTTGTAATTATTATTAATGATCGTTGTTAGTATTAAATCAAATTATATTGTTTAACACGTCAATGAATTCATCCTGCTAACGTTTTTTAAGCATCAAACTTTTGAATCTCTCTACTTGCTTCCGTGACCTGTGCTTTGGATATTGTGCTTTCTCATCATGAATCATTTGTTTTCTGTCTCCTGAGCACAAACACTGTCTCCCGAGCACAAAGCACAAAACACAGGAGACGAAAGCCCAAAGCACAATGCACCTCCCCTTTATTCAACTTACACCTAAATTCTATATGTCACCAATAGGATTTCGAATCTGGATTCTGTCGTGCCATGGGTACCACCGCTGCACCGTTTATAGAAAACTTAACTTTACTTAGCTATGAATATATGATGAATTTATTAAAATGCAAGGAATATGATAAATTAGAATATTTTACAAATTTAAATAGTTGTATACATACTATTACTTTTACTAATGATCGTGGTAAAGCGCAGTGCGCTTTTCCTAACATTTATCCTGAATGCTGAACGCTCAATAAAATGAACACCAGTAGTACTCATGCTGAAGTTTTAGACATTACTATGACTATAGATAATAATAAATTTATTACATCAGTATATGATAAACGGGAAAACTTTAACTTTACAGCTATATCTTGTCCTGATTACTATAGTAACATTAGTTATTCATGTAAACATAGTACAGTTCCTAACGAACTACGTAGATATTCGAATATAACATCTTATAAGGATAAGTTTGTAACAGCGCAAGATAGCTGTTTGAGTAGTAGCTAGTAATATAGCTAGTTCTATATAACAAGTTCTAATTAAAATTTGGAACTGTAGGGCTCATATAACGTCAAGTTCAGTTTTCGACCAACCAGCATAGAGCAAGGCTTGTTTTGATGGTATCAGTCCCCGGTTTACTGTCCGATTACTAAACCGGAAATTGCTTGACAAATGTGATGCAGGTTCTAAAGCGGATGCAACTCGCGACAAATTAGACCCCTAACCTAGTATCTAACCTATTCACACATGAGACTATGTTAGCGGACACTCTGCCGAACTCATGTAGGTATGGGAGGGCGTCATCAGTGGAGTCCCATTACCCACTGCAGGTTTTAGGTTGTTTTAGTAAAATATATTGAAAACAAGCTAAAGGCGTTTCTGCCCCGTGGTCATCCATTCATACGTGTGTTAGGGACATATAAGGTGTACACTTACCTACATATGCATTATTTGGTTCCTTAGATATAGTGATGTGCAAAAATATTTATTAGTGAGATTTTTTCATTTAATACATCTATCTAGAAGATGAAGTAAAGTATTATGCGGATGTCCCTTGTCAAGCAGTTTCAGAGAATTTGACCGTCTTACTGATGAACTTGTAACAGCGCAAGATAGCTGTTTGAGTAGTAGCTAGTAATATAGCTAGTTCTACTGTATACGCAGTCAGATTTAACTTTGTGGGTATTCTATCCGTCCACCGACCGTAGTAGGGTATACACGTATATACGTAAGTATTTACCTTACTATAGGTAAGGAAGTACTTCTGAACTATAGTTCAGAGAACTCTGAACGTTTGGTTCAGGACCTCCTACGAATATGTTCGTAGGGAATATCTCGTCTAGCGTATACTAGACGGTAACACTACTTGAACGAGGAGACAAACCACTCGTTTACTAAACAACCCACAATACACTGACTGACGACACAACGGTAGTTGAGCTTAAATAGTCAAGTATAGTCCCGCCTACTACCGTAGGCCATAGCTTACACAATAAAGCTTTTACATAAAGCAAGGATTAACAAAGTTCCAGACAAAATAAGGGCTTAGTCTTGAAATGAAGTACAGATGGCGTCTGGGGGGATAATTTGTTGTGAAATTAGAGAAGAATATTTTTGAAGAGGAGAATAATTGAAATAGATAGATTAGGTTAAGAGAAATAGATAGGTATATACGCCATATGTACCTAGTTAGTTGAAGTACATAGGGTAACACATATATACATAAAACGTTTGAGTGTTTTCAGTTACGACATTAATTTGCTTCATTTCAAGACTAAGCCCTTATTTTGTCTGGAACTTAATCCTTGCTTTATGTAAAAGCTTTATTGTGTAAGCTATGACCTACGGTAGTAGGCGGGACTATACTTGACTATTTAAGCTCAACTACCGTTGTGTCGTCAGTCAGTGTATTGTGGGTTGTTTAGTAAACGAGTGGTTTGTCTCCTCGTTCAAGTAGTGTTACCGTCTAGTATACGCTAGACGAGATATTCCCTACGAACATATTCGTAGGAGGTCCTGAACCAAACGTTCAGAGTTCTCTGAACTATAGTTCAGAAGTACTTCCTTACCTATAGTAAGGT
Organism: Trissonchulus latispiculum; assembly: GCA_030248195.1. Classification (NCBI taxonomy): domain Eukaryota; kingdom Metazoa; phylum Nematoda; class Enoplea; order Enoplida; family Ironidae; genus Trissonchulus; species Trissonchulus latispiculum. The sequence continues at coordinate 18,508 of JASAND010023189.1, forward strand.
AAATACTTACGTATATACGTGCATACCCTACTACGGTCGGTGGACGGATAGAATACCCACAAAGTTAAATCTGACTGCGTATACAGTAGAACTAGCTATATTACTAGCTACTACTCAAACAGCTATCTTGCGCTGTTACATTTTTGGAGGTTCCACCGAGATCCATTGTCGCTTTGCGAGGTATACACCCGAAGCTTGAATTGTGGACTCGGCACAACAGCTTAGAGGTTCGGACAGCAGTACGATACAAGCTACTGGATCTAAGCAAGTATCCGAAGTGTTAGGTAAAACTCTTAAGGAGGAACCCTCTGACACAGCTGTACTTTGTATAAGCGGTAACAGAAAGGAGGTTCGTTCTACCCAGACTGAACCTAGTGTGTCCGCCACTGAGCGAAGTTTACAGAGTTATACTCAGGCCCAGCAGTTGATTGACGCTGGAAGAAAAAGACACGAAGAGTGGACACGTCGCGTTCAAGCAATTATCAAAACGGAACCTATAGATTCCGACAGTTCTGATCTGAATTTTTCTGGGTTTTCCCAAAGGGACGTCGACGATACAGCGGATCTAATCTCAGCACTAGATCCAGACATTGCTCACTGTGATCCGACAATGGCTGAGTCAGACTTGCGCGAGACTATACTGTTACACAAACAAAGTAGTAACTAGACTGCACTTTAATTAGACAAACACGACATTATATAGGCCAAAAGTTAATTTGCATATTGAAAAGTCTAACGTTTTGTTGGCACAGTGTTTACACAGTGAATAGGCTTACACCTTCCCCCTTTGATTGGACTGGTCCCCAGTCCCAAGCCCGAAGGAAATAGTTTGAAAGAGTTTGATACCCCAACCTTTCGCTAGAGTACCAAAACTCCCTCAAGCAACATCACCAAGCTTCTCTCCATTTATGTGGGAGGGATCAACCCCAGTTGGAAGCAACGTGTTGAAGGACAACTTCGGATGGGTCAGCTGGAGACGATCGGGGATCTGGTTGTAAGGTGCTGGACTCAAACGGTAAGGAAAACATTCAAGGCCGGGGACTTTCTGATGCCAAATATTGAACAGCTCGCGCAATCCTCTGTGGTTCATGTGAAAACGGTCACTCTCTAACAATGAATCTCCAATGTCCCCGTACACATTAGGTTCGAATGGCAAAAAATCGCTGGGATCAATCACAAAGGTACGAACGTCATTCAACTCAGCCACCTTCTTCTGAATATATGAATTGAATCGGGCAATTCTCCTTTCCCGCCTGGTTGGGTAAGGCAAGGAAACAATTATGGTGGACTGACGGTTTGATTTGATCACATTCTTCATAACTCGCCATTCGCTAGACCAAAGGGAACCAGCTCTTTTAGCTACGTTGACACCACATAGAAAAATGACGTACTGGTAATCCCGGGGCCGCAGGCACATCTTCTTGCACTTCTTCATGATGGAAGAGGGGACGCCCCCGCTGACAGGAACCACTGATCCAGCGCTGATTCGTTGAACGAACTTCCCCTGACTATCGGAAAGCAGCAATGCCGACCGGAGGCGGCGATCGAACAGCTCTTCCTCCGTATACTCGGTGCTCAATCTGCCTTCACGATATTCGCAGTAGATCTCCGTAAGCAATTTACCGTAAAGGTTTTTCCCAGGCATTGTAGGGCACCATGAAGCTGCAGCCCTAGCTTTCCTAAGACAACAGCTCCATAGGAACTCGTTCTGGCTCACGCACAGAAACTGAGCGACCGGATCCGATATTAAACCAAACACTTGACGAATATCGGGCTCTTCCATCATCAAGAGAAGAAGGATCGCCTTGTAGATCTGATAAGCCAAGCCGTACCACTCTGCCACCGGTTCAAATCCCAAATCCGTGACTCTAGACAGAAGGCCACCGGGTTCGATATGGGCGAATTCATGCAGCAGTTGGTCAGCCCATGCCATATATCCATGCTGTCGTAAGCAGGAATACCAGAATGCATGTTCCACAGACGTGAACTGACGTCCGTGAAATGAAAATCTCCTCCGGTAGAATCGATGAAGCGGATGACTCGGTCCCACACAGATTTCCAACATCTGAAACAACACACATCAGATATATCAACCAAATATTACACAAATATCTTCGCATTAAGTTTAGCTTT
>JASAND010023190.1:0-41152 GCA_030248195.1 Trissonchulus latispiculum
TAACTTGCTCTAACGTTCAGATACTACATATCAGACATATAGTTCTATTAGAAACGTTTTTCAGCTCATCAGTAGCTATCGAATGATACCCAATTTGTCTATATTTTGGAAATTTCAAAAATTGGCTTTTGTGACCAATAAGAGATCAAAGGCGCCGACACGACAGAAAAGTTCTACCTTGAAGCATTTGCCTTTACCATAATGTCCGGCAGGCATTGAGAGTTTTATGTGCCAATTTTGGTGACTTTCGAGTGGGTAACGAGTGAGAGATTATTAAAAGAACGTGAAAATTGGGCAAATTGATGATTTTTGGCAAAATTAGGGTACACTATGGTAATGTGTTCGTGGCGGACTTAGCTTGACTTGGTTTAAGGAGTAATAGGTTTATTTATGTTTCCAAAAATGTAATGATTTAAGTTGGGCAATTAGAAAGTCAAACGAAATGTAGCGTTAGCCTAGATCTGAGCGAGAAAGCCAAACGAAAAGTAGCGTTAGCCTAACGAGAAAGCCAAACGAAAAGTAGAGTTAGCCTAGATCTGAGGAAGAAAGCAAATGTAGAGATTTAAGTTGGGCAATTGGAAAGCCAAACAAAAATTGCTGTTAGCCTAGGTGTCAGCAGGAAACCCAAACGGTAACTGCCGTTAGCCTAGGTGTGAGGGGTCGATTATTAATATTCTGGGTATGTGGAGTCGTAGACGGATCTAGTCTAGCCAACCAAGAGTTGTTGGCTAAATTGAGCTTTCAAGCACAATTGTAGTTGTAGACGCGTTTGCGCAAGTAAACCAACAGTAATTGGTTAATTTCAGGAGAACAATTGGTATATACCAAGGTTAGTGTGATTTGGAGGATTTTAATATTCTCGATATGCGTGTGGAGCTGTAGACGCATTTAATCTAGCCAACCAATAGTTCTTGGCTAACTTGAACCTTTTAAATTTAAAGCTGTGTTCGAAATCTGTAGGTGGCTTTGTCCAAGTCAACCAACACCAATTGGTTAATTTAAGCAAAAGAATTGCTATACACAAAGCTGTCTGCTTTAGTGGATTTTAATAATGTGGATATATGGAGTTGTAGACACATTTAATCTAGCCAACCAAAAGGTTTTGGCTAATTTGAGCTTTGAAATTTTAAGCTGTTGTATATCTGTAGGTGTAGACCCCTTAGGCCAAGCCAACCAACAGGAATAGGCTAATTTCAGCAGAACAATTGTTATAGCCAAAATAGGTTTGCGTGCTTTAGTGGAAATTAATAAGCTAAGAAATTAAGAATTGCTATACACAAAGCTGTCTGCTTTAGTGGATTTTAATAATGTGGATATATGGAGTTGTAGACACATTTAATCTAGCCAACCAAAAGGTTTTTTGGCTGATTTAAGCTTTCAAATTGAAAGCTGTGTTGAATATCTGTAGGTGTAGACCCGTTTGTCCAAGTGAGCCAAAAGTTAATGGTTAATTTGAGCAGAACAATAGCTATATTGTCAAGCCAACCAACGATGCTAGGCTAAGTTTACATAAAATTGAACACATGTGTAATTTCGTGGAAACGTAGAGGTGTAGACAGCGTTAGTCTAGCCAACCAAGAGTTGATTGCTTCTTTCAGCGTTTAAATTTTAAAGTGTTGCATGTCTGTAAATGCAGAGCCGTTAGGCCAAGTCAACCAACATTAATTGGTTAATTTGAAGAAAAAACTTGCGTTACAATTGAAATGAAAGTTAGCGTTTGTCAAGGCAACCAACAATGCTAGGGCAAGTTGAGATAAAATTTAAGATTTCCGTTATTAAGTGGATATGTAGAGCTGTAACAAGTCCGGTGTAGGCCTAGCCAACCAACGACGCTTGGCTTGGCTTAACAGGAAGTGAGTTGGTCAAAAATAAGGCAAGTGAAAGAGACGAGTCACACTGACATATGCCAAGCCAAGCATGCTTGGCTGGCTTACCTTGACAGGACGTGTTCTTAGCAGTATGCATAAACACAAAACTACCCAGCAAGCCATCTAGTTTAAGCCAAGCTTGATTGGTTCACTTGACTTGCACCACACGTTCTTCCAAATATGCATACTCGCAAACTTAGTCCAGGAGGCCTAGCATTTTGTATTTAACCCAATCATGATTGGTTGGTTAAAAATGAAGTAATACCAACAACAATCACTCTTGTAAAACTTAATCTGTTTTTACTTGGCTTATTTTTGAAAGACTCACTTTCACATAACCCAAGTCAAGCTAGATTGGTTGACTTGACTTCCACCGCACCTCTTGTTACCAATATCCATAAACAGAAATACCCACAAAACAATAAACCAATCTTCATTGGTTGGCTTGACTTGCACTCGACGTGTTCTTACGAATATCTATAACCACAAAACTTTACGACCCTAAGCCTAGCACCTCGGATTGGCTTAAAATCGGGTAACCTAAAATTGCCTTATTACAACAGCAATCACTCTTGACTACTCTCCAAACCAACTTTCAAAATGTTGGCATCACTTTTAACCGAGCCCAAAATACTTGGTCGCATTTTAAACCAACTTAATTCTTCTCGGTTACCTTCTAACCCAATGCCCTGCCAACTAGCCAACAACATAATTTCTTAAACCAACAACTCAATAATTTTAGCCAACTAGTCAGCCACGAACATCATACCAAAATTTGCGTAATTTGTGGCAAGTATTTTGAGAGCACTACAAACGGTAGAAATTTGAAACTACTGTCATTACAATTCTGTGTATTTGTAGAGTGTAACTACCTATAAGCGATTTCTGTAGCTTTTGCCAATCGTGCAGAAAAAGCGAAATTGTTTCGCTGATCCTGTTTTTCGTGGTACAAAAAGCACCATTTTTGCAAAATTTTGAATTTGAAAAATCGCCAAAAATCCGACACTCAACAGAATTGAACCAGAAGGGTTATTTGCACTCTCTGATATGTCCTTAACATGCACAGTAAGGTTGTAGCGCTGTATCTTGCATACTGCGAAAAAATTTTCTGCCACCAACTTTTTAACTTAACTTATTCATTTTCCTTTGTTTAACACATGTCGAGGTCACCTTTGAAGGGCTCTACAGCACGATAGAAGCAATATTACGCAAAACGCTCTTGTCTTGTTTGAGGACCCATTGGGACTACAAAATATGTGAAAACGAGCAAAATCGGAGATGGTCGAAAAATCGGCCAAAAAGCGACTCCCCTTAAGGGAGGTCCATCATGATTTTTTAGTCAGGGCTTTCGCTCATTCTCACACATCGAGCGTATGCATATCGAGCTGAAATTTGGAACTGTTTCTAGTTACGTTTCAGGCTCTGAAACTGAAGCTTAAACTGAACTTGTATTGGAACGAGACCTGAAACCTAAACTGAAACTGAAATCACTTTAGGCCGTCGACTGAAACTGAAACTAAACTACGCTAAATTGGAAGATAGAGGTTTAGTTGAGACCCCCAAGGGGACGGGCATTAGGTAAACCTTCCCACCCCATAACAATATAACACACACACGAAAAGTTGGAAACTCCCAATAGCGTGGGGACGCCCAACCCAACCCACATGTGGCAGTAAGTCAGCACTTAGCTAGGCGAAAGAGAAGTGTTAAGCGTTACACACACAAATATAATAATATATACTTATATTCCCTACATGTCCCCAGGACTCGCAGCACGAGCTCCTGCGAGGGCATACAATATGTGAAAATAAAAAACAAAGGCAAATACAGTTATAATAGTGTACTACCAGGGTAAGAACAATACAAAAAATAGAAACGTTGGTCAGTATAAATGCTAATAGAAATACTATACAGAATCATATAAGTAGGAATGCAAAGAACACAAAGATATATGTTGGAATTATCTGAAAAGAGGACAAGAAACAAATAAAAATAGCCTACTGCTGGTAATAAAAATCTAGTATGGTAATTGGTAATGCTGTATAGAAATCATTGATGAGGAGAGATGGAGGTCTCTCCGGTTGGAATATTAATCGCATGGAAGATAAAATAGTTAAGAAACTAGAAATATAATATTAGAACCTCTGTAACCAAAAGGTATCTGCCCTAAAGGGGAAAATCCCTCCCAATACTTTGAAGTATTACCATAGATAGAGTAGTACGAGACCAGTAGCTGGCAGTAACCATAGACCAGGTAAGAGCACAGTTGGACTGACATATTATGCATATATGTAGCATTTTGAAGCTCCCAATAATAAAGCAAGATAGAAATCTACTATATGGCACAGTATTGACGGCAATAAAAGATTGAGCATAAAATATAAGACACATTTTATTAATATACACACCCATAGTAAGTTGAAGCTAGCGAGAACAAAATATGATCTAAAATACAAACGGATCGAAGCTTTCTATAGATTGGCGAATGATTACCATAATTAGGTGAAGTCCAAGCCATCGCAACGACGGCGCAGAAAAGGCAGCGTCAAGCCCAGATAGCTGCGCAAGAAAGCTATTAGGGGCACCCAAAGGATTTCCCATAGAGGGGACGCCCGATGCCACCGAAATATGCAGAAACCAAGAGAGACCAGGCGATTAGTCCGAGATCCGAGGAACCTGTTGCGTAGATGCGTCCGCATGGCGCCCTGCAACATGGCTAGACTCATCACTAGACACTTCCGTCAGGTCTGTACAGTTTACAGCCAGAACACGAGGGCTGTGCTCCATTCGCGCGTCAGGGTTTGCCATAAACAGATTTCGACTATCCGGCTCAAATGTGTAGAGGACGCCACCCAGTAGATAGCTTGAGTCCATTCCAGGGCAGGTAGAACATTAGCCAGAAAAATTAAAATGGCATAAATTGTCAGTACGTCCGATAAGGCGTACTGTCCTTCACAAACTGATGGAAAAACCGACAAACGGAAATTAACGTCATGTAAAAATTTGGATGACAACCATCCAAAGCTCAGCAGCAGAGTGTGCAACCCAATATGCTGCCCATTCACAAAAGGACCAAGTAACTGCGTGGAAATTGATGGCCTGCCGCATAACTTCTCCTAATGCATCTATCAAAAGATTTTGAGTACACAAACCTAGCAAGATTCCGCAGACACTGGTGGGCTAGGTTTAGGCTTATAAATTTTCCACGGAATGGCACTGTATCGGTCGGAATCTTGCTGTCCAAGTTTTGCTGTTTTATAATTCCATGGAAAATCTCCGATGAAGCTGGAAACTGGCCAACCGTGCCCTGAACAATGAAGTTTCACACATTTAGTACACATAAAACATACTCGTCTTTAAATCGATTTACCGGAATCTAGTCTGTCAGTTTTAAGCGATAAAACATTCCACGGAAATTCTCCCATTTTGCTGGAAACCGGTTCTCTGGGTTTTAGCTCCAAAATTTTCCACGGAATGTCACCAATAAATTTTTGCTACGTCTAATCTGCGGAATCTTGTTAGGTTTGTGTACTGAAAATCTTTTGATAGATGCATAATTCGGCAATTGTTCTAGCCAGGTCATTCCGCAGAATCGGGCCAGTCGTATAATGTCGTGGAGACATCAGACCGTGACGAAATACACCGTTTGAGGCGGATGAAGAATCATCCGCAAACATTGCAAAACGGGATAGTAGTCTATAGTCGATGCCAGGATTTCGAGAACCAGAATGGAAAATTCTAGTATGGAAAATGAAGAGGGGTACTATCAGGATTAATGGCAAGTTTTTTTATTGTTGGTTTGCGTAGTGTTTCTGATGCTTTTAGTCTTGTAAATGATATGTGCTGTGTTTGCTGTGGTTTTTTGAAATAAATAAAATGAAGAAGAAATGAAAAGAAAAACAACGACAGCAGCGACAGAGAACCTTCCCGTGGTGCTGTCGTTAAGGCATTCCAAATGTTGAACATGTCTTACTCTGTCTATTATGAAACCTGATTCACTGATGAGATGCAGCGGCTGCAGTGTAGTTATATGTACATACGTTAGCAAACAGTAAGCAAAGGGTACAGAAATGCCAGGGTACAGAAAAGCCATTCAGTTATTTATGCGGCGTACTAATGAAACTGATCAATCATTGACGAATTTATAAATGTAACCAAAGCTTTGAACCACTGGGTGGTAAGATTGAATTCAAATCAAAGAAAATTCAATTCAAGAATTATCAGACCCTAATTACTATTAACAGAGTACATAATAACAAGCGTCATGCTCTTAGTTATTAGGCAAGGGACATGATCTGCACGATAACGGCTGACCCCCTACACAAATTAGACCCATCACTTCAAAGAAATTTGGGGTCTTGTCTCGATTACCCCCCCACCACTCAAAATCCCTAAAACTTGACAAAATGAGCTAAAATTTCGTGTGGGTATGTTTTCGACCACGCTGAGTGCAAATATCGCGAAATCTTTCGAATTTGCGAAACTCGATATTTTACTATTTCTAAAGGGAGGACCAAGGGAAACCGAAAATTTTTTGTCTTTGATTTTGCTGAAAAAATGTATACAGGGGTTTTCGGGGTCGTAGAACACGAATCTGAAGTCAGTTTTTCGATTCAGATTTTCGTTAGCTCGGTATAAGCTAAAGATTTTACCTTAAGATGCAAGCTTATACTGAGCTAAAGAAAAGCTGAATCGAAAAACGGACTTCAGATTCGTGTTCTACGACCCCGAAAACCCCTATTAACATCATTTCAGCAAAATCGAAGTAAAAAATTTTTGGTCTTCCTTGGTCCCCCCTTAAAAATTGAAAAAAATAGATTTTCGCGAAATTGAAAAATTTCGCGATATCTGAACTCAGCGTGGTCGAAAACATACCAAATTTTAGCTCATTTGGTCAAGTTTTAAGGATTTTGAGTGGTGAGGGTGTAATCGAGATAAGACCCGAAATTTGCACGCTATACCTACGTTCTAAAGTTCGCAGCGGACACACATTGAACCAACTGACTGGTTGTGTTTTTTAGCTTTAGAAGGTAGGTATAGCGTGCAAATTTCTTTGAAGTGATGTGTATAATTTGTGTAGGGGTCACCCGTTATCGTGCAGATCATGTCCCAAGTCTAATAACTATGAGTGTGACCATACCTGAACGGGAGGTCAAATTTCACTGACCCTTGTGGAAGCAAATTTGGGTACCCCTTGTGAGAGCGATTTTTCTTAGGGGTACTTTTGAAAGCTATTTTTAAGCTATTTTAGCCTAGTTTTAGCAAAAAACAGCAATTTTTAAGCTAAAACACGTTTTTTGGACGTTATTTAGCTAAAAATAGTAATTTTAAGTGAAAAATTCCGGCGAAGCCGGAAAATTTTTGGAAATTTTAGTCGTAAAACCTATTTTTTGGGCAATTTTCTTACCCCTTGTGGCCAATTTCCTTACCCCTTGTGGATTGGGGAGTTGTGAAGCCGCAACAGGGAAATGGCCAAGAGCCGGAGGCAGTACCAACCAATTAACCCATTTTATGTTAGTAAATGCCCGCAGTATCATTTCTAAGCTTCGTGACCTGCAATATATTGTATCTGAAGATGTAAATGTCATCTTCGGAATTACTGAAACGTGGCTATCTGACGATATTTCTGATTTGTTTGTTGATTCAATACTTTTGTCCCACAATATTGAACGCTGTGATCGTGGTGCGGGTAGAGGGGGCGGTGTTGCTTTGTTGATGCCTAAAAACCTAAATTATGTTTGTATCGAAAAAGTTAATAACTAATTCTTTGAAGCTATTTGGATAAAAATCTTGAAAACCCCGTTTGATGGAACATATCTGGGTTTGATTTATCGTACGCCTTCTGGAGTCAGCAAGGCATCTACTACAATGCTATGTGAACTTCTACGAAAATATACTTTATTCAGGTCCGTTATAATTGGATATTTTAATTTCCCAAATATTATATGGAATCAGGACGGTGTTCAAACAAATTTGGAACCTGATGCGACTTTTGCACATAAAATTTTAACACTGGGTTTTGAGCAGCATGTTTTTCAAAGTGCACACATTCACGGTAACATTTTATATTTAGTTTTGTCAAATGAACCAAATTTATGTATAGCTGTGGAGGCTAGTATGCCTTTAGCAAAGACTGATCATAATATTATTCATGGTTATCTATCACTTGTCAGCCCCGAATACTCCAATTTTCGCAATTTTTGACAAAGCAGATTTTTATGAAATAAACTGCTATCTCTTTAGCATCTCATGGGAACACAAATTTCAATCCTGTGTCACAGTCGACGATTTCTGGCAAATTTTCATTAATCATATAAATTATGCCATCAACAAATTTGTACCCTGGTCTACTTTTCGTTCTCGCTCCAAAGCAAAACTATGGTCAAAATCTACACGGAAAGCTTACCAGAGGGGCAAAAGAGTTTGCATCAAAAACTTCGTTGATTCCCTTCTGCTGAAAATCGTCGCCTGTGGACAGTAAGTGTTGATATAACTAGACAACTTAGGAGACGTAATACTTACCAGCATGAAAAAAATTTTAAATTCTATCAATCCACGAGTTTTCTGAAATTTCTTATAGTCTAAATTTAATTACAAGTCTGATATACCAGGTATTGAAACAAGTCAAAATACTTTTACATTCAAAAATCAAGAAAAAGCTGTGTTATTCAACAATTTTTTCTCTTCTGTGTTTATAAGCGATGACGGCAACAAACTAGATTTTGCACACAGGCATCCAAGTTTTGTATTTCCTACTATAGATTTTACGGATCAAAGTGTTGATGACTGTATACTTAAAGCCAAATCTAAAAACAGTACTGGTCATGATGATATACCACAATTTTTCCTGAAAAAAGTTGCTATATCCATCTGTGGTCCTCATGCTACCATCTTTCGTGTTTCTCTGGCTATGGGAAAATTGCCCAAAGCCTGTAAAATTGCTAAAATTACCCCAGTTTTCAAAAAATGGGAAAAGTCAAAAGTTAAAAATTACAGACCTATTAGTTTACTTGTTAACAGCAGCAAGTATATGGAAGTTTTCGTTGCCGAGGCATTAAAATCTTATTTGCTAAAAAATAAATTTATTTCCATTTTGCAACATGGTTTCTTACCTGATCGCTCAACAGTTTCCCAACTCTTACAGTGTTTAAATGATTGGACTAAAGCAGTTGACAGCGGAAGCTTTGTAGATGTAATTTATATGGATGTGGCAAAGGCATTTGATTGTGTGTCTCACGAAAAGCTAGGTCAAAAGCTTTCTGCCTTAAAAACACCTCCGACTGTTCTTGAATGGATACGCGACTATGCAATAGAAAACAGTACGTCAGTATTGGAAACCAGAAATCTCCTCTTTCCGACATAACCTCCGGTGTTCCGCAAGGGAGGATATTAGGTCCTATTCTATTTCTTGTGTACATAAATGACTTAATAGATGCTGTAAAAATTTGCTAACATAAGGTTATATGCTGATGACTCTAAGCTTTATATAGTTTTCTATCAACCATAAGAAACCGAAGCACTGCAAATTGACCTAAACAATGTTTGCGACTGGTTCACTAAAATGCAGTTAAACCTTGCTGTTAGTAAATAAATATACTGTTTGAACATTGGTAACAAAAATCCATGTTCTATTTATAATCTATATGATGACCAGTTACTTTCTGTACAGTATGCTTGTGACCTTGGAGTTTTGATGCAAAATAACTTAAAGTTTGATATGCATTGTACTGGCATTGCTTCCAACTTAATTTTGAGAAGTTTCAGTACTAAAAGTCGCTCTTTTCTGGTTAAATTATTTAATGTCTATGTAAAACCTAGACTAGAATGCGCTTCTGAAGTTTGGTCCCCCATACTACATAAAAGATATAAACACGATTGAAGGTGTTCTTAGAAAGTTTACTAAATACCTCACTGGTTTAGGAAACTTAACTTATCCCGAAAGACTGAAAAAATTAAACATTATTAGCCTAGAAGGGCATCTAAGAAAAGATCTTATAGTGGTTTATAAGATTCTAAACCATTTAACGGATATACACCCTGAAGACTTTTCCAGTAAAGCAGTTCTAACATCAAATCGTGGGCATAACCTAAAATTATATAGAAATCATTCTAAAATTTTGTGTAGATCAAGCTTTTTTTCCAATAGAGTTGATCCTATTTGGAATACTTTACCTCAGTATATAGTAATGTCAAGTTCACTGGATAGCTTTAAAGAACAACTGTCTACTTATGACTTGTCTGTGCTTTTGAAAGGTGTGGCGTCAGTAGCAGTTTAACTACGGCTCTGCCACTACCTCAGATTGCAGGTTGTTTTCTTATTTTTGTGTTGTTTTGTTATGTACCTATAGTTTACTTTTTGTACCTGTTCTTCTGGCATTAAACATAAACTTCTCAACAATTAACTACAGCGGAGGCAATATATATTCAATATAGCTATATACTTGATGGGTATATGGTCATATGTTCTGCTATGGCTTGGTAGAGTTTGATATCGACTAACGACTTGCTTGTTCCAGACTATACAACATTTATTCCCACCGCTTATTAGTAGAATGCAATTAAGACTGGTCTAAGATTTTACTAACTTGCACGCGCTAAAAGCTCTGCTTTAATTCTGTAATGCGGTTAAGGAAATATGGTGTCGTCTGCTATTAGGGTTCAAAACGGCTATCCTGCTTGTTGAAGCAAATCAATCTTGTTTTCCACTAATCCATTTAAGCCGATGAATAGTACTGGCCTAATCAAAGTGAGTGACTGTTGCCAGTAGAAATCTGGCAATAAGACTTCAGCTTGATGTGTTTCGTGAAGCACATGTTTACGTTGTACGGTAGTCTCCGAATCAGCTGGTATGTATAATTTCGTGCAGTTACGGTCGATTTCCGTTTAAGGAGGAGGCGCCATTTGGTCGATTTTTAGCCAACTCCGATTTTGTTCACCTTGGCATATTTTGTTGGTCCCATGGGTGCTAAATACTAAAGTCTGACCAAAAATAGCACAAAGCGAAATTGTTTTCTTTATATCTCAATCTTCTTTATATCTTTTGTATCTTTTCACCCCCCCCCCCGACCTGGAGCTCACCCCCCAGAGGGGTCCCTCACCCTTAAATCTGGATTTTTCCGTTTTTTTGGGAAAATAACCGGAAAATCCGCCGGCTCACCCCCCCCCCCCGAAACTTCCCCTCCTGCACATGTCTGACTGATACATGGTACTACCACGGTTTTTCACCAAAACTTCCCCCTTGTCCGCAAGTCCTCAACACCAAATTTCGCATTTATAGTAAAAAATTTGAAGATTGCGTGAGTCCTTCCATTTTATAAATTTTCAAAATACTTTGACCTTGCCGCTTTTTTCGATTTTGACTGGTTATTACTCGCTACACGCTCAACGGAAATATCTTTCAATTAGATTTTCAAGACCGTCTAAGGCGTCTGCTTTCACCTGATGTATGTGATATTGCAAAATTTGAAATTAGATTTTTCAAAAAATACCACTTTTTGACCTAAAATTTCGGCAGAGATGCAAAAGTGTGTAAAAATAGTATAATCATAATGTTCAATCTAAACTAAATCTATAACGATTAGGTGGATACGACCTACATTGCGCCTGCAATGGATTTTTAAACAAGTTCCCTTATTTCAGCGGGTTTTTGGCTCCCTTTGATGTTGCCGTTTTTACTTGCCTGAACCAGCGTAAACTAGCCAAAACCAGCCTGAATAAGAAAAATTGTTTAAAAATTCATTGCTGGCGCAATATACGTCCAGCTATGAAAACTTTATATCGTTCGATTCAGCTCTGATTGGCTTTATTATTATGTTGTTTTTACTCACTTTTGTTAGATTCGTTTGGCCGAAGTTTTGGGTCAAAAAGTGGTATTTTCAGAAAAACACTACTTTCAAATTTTGAAATACCAAATATATCTGCTGAAAGCGGACGCCCAGGCGGTCTTGAAAATCTAATCAAAAATTTTTCCGTTGAGCGAGTCGCCAGTAATAACTAAACTCGAAAAGCGGCAAAGATCAAAGGATTATGAAAATCTAAAAATCGGAGTAACTCACACAATTGTCAACCAAAAAAGCTGAGGACTTTCGGGCAAGGAAAAAATTTTCCTGAAAACCTCTTGTAGTAGCATGTACCAATCTTTTTTAAGAAAACAGTTTCGGCTTCTATTTTTTTGGTCAGACTTTAGAGCACGAGCACTTTGTTAAACATAAGAAAATGATAAAGTTAAAATATGAGTATGAAACCGGAATAATAAAATGCTAAATTTCACTACACATCTTCATATTCATGCTGAGTAGTTTAGAAACTTTTTAGCAAACTTAGCGGCAGCAGTAGTATAGGGTGCACGTTTCGTGCCTCAATCCCAATCCCAAATTTTCTCTCCCACTCCCTCCCGCCCCCTTTACCGGGTTATGACGTCACCACCCTTTCGCCTTTCCCTACCACCCCTCTGCGTTCTTCCCCCGGGGCTTGGGACCCGGCGTCGGCCTAACCCCAGTACCACCTGTATCCACCCCTGTACCCCCAGTACCCCCAGTACTTCCTGTCATACTCCTAGTATTACTCCCAGTTTCTGCCCTTACCAATCAAATACCCTCACAACAGCCAGTAGTCACCCCTTGCTTGGCTCCCAGTAAATACCCTTACCAACCAAAAATCTTCTCAACACCCAGTCTATACTCCCAGTACTTCCTGTCAGACCTCCAATTTACACACCCAGTACTCCTTATACCCCTGTCCTCCAGTAACCCCTTTTTTCCTGTCGAACATCCAGTTTATACCCCAATACTTCCTGCCATACTCCTAGTATTACACCCAGTTTCTGCCCTTACCAATCACAAATCTTCTCAACACCCAGTTTATACTCCTAGTTCTGACACCCAGTTCCTACCGACAAATACCTTCACAACACCCAGTTTATACATCCAGTATTTTCTGTCCGTTCCTTTATTCCTCATCACCACCCCTCTGCGATTTTACCGACTTGTCGGAAGGGCTTGGGAACCTTCTGAGCTTTCGCCCAGGCCGCATTAATGGTTTTTAGTTTTTATGTTTTTTGTGATTTTTGTTTTATGATTTTTTTTGTGGTTTTATTATTTTGTAATTTTTTTGGTCCCTACACAAACTATATACACTATGTACAGGTGGTTTTTACCCCTTTTCCTTGGGGAGCCCTTAAGAGGACTGTTGGGATATAGACGCGTAGAACGTCGTAGTTATGACTGAAGCATATTTCTGCCCAGTCGATATTGAGGGAGTACCAACAAGGCTCAGTTCCCAGTACGGTTAGATTAACTTTTTGGTGGAAGGATTTCCGGAGTTGGTCGATCATTGTTTGGTCAAGACAGACTCCCGAAGGTGCGACAAGAATTACTAGTGTAACCGCTAATAGGAAGATGGATGAGACGGTGACTAGAATTTTACCCCAACCTAACCCTATCGGTGAATTATAATTTCGTTCCTGTGTTGTTCCCATGATTTCGCGCCTAAGACTTATCAACGTTGGACCACCAGCTCTTCCTGTCATTTATGGACATTCCCCTATCGTTAAACTGTCTACAAAACCCTTCACAATTTCATCGTTTTTAGAAGGCCGCTCCCTAAGAAAAGATATTATATCTTCGAAGGAAAACCCTTTATCACGGTGGTAGAGAAAGTAGATGCAGTACTCCCCACAGATGAAAGTAGTATAATCTTGTAAGCGGATGGGATTATGTTTTTGTAATCGCTCCTCAAAGTACTTTTCAAACTCTTTAAGCGGTGGTCGGCCGTAGCTATCAAAGTACTCGGCGTAATCGTCCACGTATACCGCCACCCAGTGCTGTCCAGGAAGTTGGCAGGGATCTGTGTTGGCTACAAAGCAGCTATTGTCGAGCGGCGTCTCAGGAAGATGGTCAATGGGAAAGACTCCAACGAAAGTTTTAACGAGAGGCCGTAACGTGTATTCAATTTCTAGTGTATTCATATGGCGTAATCGAAGAAAGGTGTACGGTTGTAATCGATTGAGATAAGGTTGTCAAATTCCCCGTATATAATGATTTCAACCCCCTGAGGATAGCTCGCAGCACTCAACGCCTTACTCAGTTCCATCCGAAGAGAGACGTCTCCCTCCCGAATTAACTGCATGGCGCCGGTGTCGGTGTTATCCGGGGTGAGGTCAAAGGCGAAGAAAGTGTTACCATCTTTGAAGTCTGCGTAGCTGATGTAGCACCCCTTGTCATCCCCAGCCATGTCGATAGCTTCGAAAAAAAAAACAAACGGGAAGGTGTAGCCTCGAGGTTTTGAGAAGTCAATTTTCATGGGTTGTCTTGGAATGTACTCGTCCCCGCATTTTAAACTATAGTCTAGCAAACTTAAACTGGACCAAAAGAGTGAATTTTGTGGAGAGTTTATTATTCAAGTTAAGTATGACA
Source organism: Trissonchulus latispiculum (assembly GCA_030248195.1). Lineage (NCBI taxonomy): Eukaryota > Metazoa > Nematoda > Enoplea > Enoplida > Ironidae > Trissonchulus > Trissonchulus latispiculum. The sequence goes on from JASAND010023190.1 coordinate 14,282, forward strand.
ATGTATATATTTTCTGAAAGCTCAGAAATCAAAGATTTCAAAAATTCTAAAAAATTTTCAAATTTTCAAATTTGAAATTTCATAAATTTTGAAAACTGTGGGAAAAGAAAAAATAAAGGAAAAATAGTCGAGTTTGGTATTGAATGAAAGGTCTCGTTCAGGAGAACGCGAATATGTATCAATTAAGCGGATTTGGGGCGGCATGTGGTTCCAGCGGGCCCATATCCCGAAAAATAAAGGTTGCTCCGATCGCTACAAACTTGGGCTCATTTGAAAGCTCTCATCACGCTGAGTAAAAGTTATAATTGGGTCATCGCTCAAAAATGCTGTTTGTGAAAGTTATCCCTCTTTAAACCCCAAAAATGGGCTGTTTGGGCACTTTTGCAGGGTTTAATCCAGGCTAGCGAAAGCTGTGAGCTGAATCAAGTCAAGCCACTGTGCTACATTATGCGCCTCATCATTATACAAAAGCGCCGCCGTGTCGGTTCCTTTGAAGTTCGTTTAAATTAGCTTATCTTACGCATGCGTAAAGATCCAAAGCTGCAATTTTGCATGCTTATGTATAATGATGAGGCGCATAATGTAGCACAGTGGCTTGACTTGATTCAGCTCACAGCTTTCGCTAGCCTGGATTAAACCCTGCAAAAGTGCCCAAACAGCCCATTTTTGGGGTTTAAAGAGGGATAACTTTCACAAACAGCATTTTTGAGCGATGACCCAATTATAACTTTTACTCAGCGTGATGAGAGCTTTCAAATGAGCCCAAGTTTGTAGCGATCGGAGCAACCTTTATTTTTCGGGATATGGGCCCGCTGGAACCACATGCCGCCCCAAATCCGCTTAATTGATACATATTCGCGTTCTCCTGAACGAGACCTTTCATTTGATACCAAACTCGACTATTTTTCCTTTATTTTTTCTTTTCCCACAGTTTTCAAAATTTATGAAATTTCAAATTTGAAAATTTGAAAATTTTTTAGAATTTTTGAAATCTTTGATTTCTGAGCTTTCAGAAAATATATACATAGTCATACTTAACTTGAATAATAAACTCTCCACAAAATTCACTCTTTTGGTCCAGTTTAAGTTTGCTAGACTATAATTTCGGTAATGTTAATTGTTTCCAGTGTCAGGGGGTCAGCTGTTAAAGATCCGTTAAACGCCTCAGACTTGACTAGCCCAATAATCACTTTTCTAGGAAGTTGGCTGGTGAATATGGAGTTTTCGACAATGGTTTGTACGCCTGCGCTCAGATGTCGAGCTACCACCTTTGTTCGTCGGATGGGGTACTTTGCAGTGTTTCCCAGGGAGAGAATATTTTCAATGGCTAGGGACATAGAGTCTTGGCACTTAACCTTTCTTACGTACCAGCGCATGTCCTCAACCTTGACTTTACTGCTTCCCTGAGAACTGAGACAGAACTCGTCTGGGTTTCGGTGCAGCTCAATGGTCAGTTGACAGTCGCTTAGGAGGTACTTTTCTTGTTTGAATAGATCGCAGTGGATCGGTGCCATAAACTCAGCGGATTTTGTTGCAACCCAGGTGCCCCTTGTACCGGAGTCGAACTCATAGCCGGCAGCCTGTAGATGGCCTTCTTTTGCATTCCGAGAATAATTCAGCATAGTTTCAATGTAGGCCTGGTATGCGTAGTGGGGACCCGAATTGTAGATTTCCTTGTCAGAGAGTTTTACTATACATCGCTGGAAGAAGGTTTTGCCGAAAAGGTTAATGGGAGTCCCTGCATCGCCGTCAACTTTAACCCTGAGATAGAGGTAGTTTTTGTTTAGGTCGAGCATGTACGAGTCTTTGGGAACAGTAAAACGGTAAGGTCCAGAGTCAGTTATCGGGTTTTGAGGACCGATTTCCGCCCAGTATCCATGCTCTACGGCAACTTGGGTAGGAGGGACGGTGAAAAGATCCAGCTCCGACTTAAACCCAGGAAGAGATCGAGAATCTACCTGTTTAGTCATGCTTACGTGAATATGTCTATTTGTTGTTTCGGTGGTCGCCCGCGTACTCCTTTTATGTTGTTAGATCTAGGTCTTTGACCAATGCCTTCTCCTTGTTGAATATGCTCGCCAGCAGCCGTTAATGTTTCACCAAGAAACTGTTTACCTCTCCGTTTTGCAGCTGCTTTTATGTCTTCACCTTGGGTTACGTTTGACGCTAGGGCTAGTGCGTTCTTAGCTAGACTTTTACCTGCAGATAGACCTACCCGTTTGAGAATTGGAAGTGCGGCTCTAAATAGTCCCCGGAATATGTTGCCTATCCCCGCTCCTCGTTAGTACGGAAGCCCCGCGTATGCTGGAAGCGCCCCACCTGTTTGAAGTAGGGTTAACTCCCAAGTGTCTTGAGTCTCTGGTATGTACTGGCAGCGCATTATCGTCGCCTTCTGAAGTGAAGCTTAACGTAAACTTTTCCGAATGCAAATTGTACAGGCCTTCCCGCGTCATCGTTTATATTGATTTCCACCATATCGAAGTCTTTGTGGAGGACGGGGACGTAATGTGGATTGTGATACTCCTTATTTACCACAGCCCCATGACTTCCCTCTGTTGTGACGACCCGAAGAAGAGGGACCAGGGCGTTTCCTATGACTTGAGGAGCCACCAGGTCGCAGTAAACGAAGAGAGAGTAGAAGCCCAGTCGAAGATCAGGTTCGGACTGTGCAACGAAAACTATTTTGTCATCTACGGGATCGCCGTCCTTTTGCATGGGGTCGGGGTAATAGCCTAACATCATCCAGAGGTTTTTGCTTAACTTAACGGTGTTGGGGAAGGTATTTGGAATCGAAAACATTACTCTGTGCCTGTATCCGTCGAATCTAAATTTAATTGGTGCTCTCTCGCATGTAACTGGGTGTTCCATATTCAGTATGGTGAAATTGATTGCGTCACATAAGTCGTCCACTGTTTCGTAGTGTCGTTTAGGTAGGAGTTTAACCATTGAGGTCTTATCAGGAAACTTAAAAGAGACTGCCGAGTTAGCTGCAGAAAGATTGCCCCAAGTCACCTTGTACATCATTTCCACTAGAGCAACTTCCCACTCACCCTGTACTTTTATTCTATGAGGGAGCTTAACCCTGTAGTCATTTAGCGAGTTGGTTTCGAAGTCCCCCGTGTTACTGGGGAGGAACATATAGAAATCCGTCATCTTCAGATATCCAACTATTAAACTTCTCTGGATAACCAAGCCACTTGACAAAATACTCTTTGCTTCTACCCCGTTTCCGAGTCTTTATTATCTTTTCGACCCAGTAGGAGTCTGGCTTATCTACTTTTTGTAACTCTTCGGGATAGAATAGGCCCTGTATTGGTTCTTCGGCAAGGTCTTCTAGCTCGTACATTCCGCTTGGGTGAACCGACCTAATCATAAAAAAGCTCTTCTGACCAATTTGGAAGATAGCCTTTCTCAAACCTCCCTTTGGTCTTACTTATTCGAACAATATCGCCTACCTCGAAGTGCTTGCGTAGTCTGTTGCTTTTCCCCAGGAATATCTCCCTCACTTTCCTCTCATTCTCACGCTTCGATGCTTCACTCGGTGTCATTTTAATTGTGCGATGTTTTGAGTTATTGTAGCCGCTTACGAAACTCTGAAGAACGTCTAGGTACCTGTAGTTCCTTGTTCGCGTAAAGTACTTCCATATTGTTGTCATCAGTGTTCTGTTAAACCGTTCTACGATGCTGCATTTTATGTCGGGGTTATTACAGGTGTAGTAGCGAATGCCCCTTGACTTTAACATGTTTTGACACTTTCTATTTTGAAACTCTTTCCCTCGGTCACTTAATACCTTCTGGGGTTTTCGTCCCTGAGCTAGAATATTCTCAAATGCCGCAGTGATATCCGCCCCTGGCTTGTTTCTTACAGGCTCTACCCAGGCGTACTTGCTGAAGCCATCTATACAAGTGAGTAGAAAGTGGTAGTTGTCATTTTGATCAGCTAGGCTTGCCATGTCTGCCAGGTCAATCTGCCATTGTTCATCAATATCGTGGAATACATATCTAAGGTGGGGATACTTTCGCTTTATTGGCTTGTGGACAGAGTAGGTATACTGCTTGCTGAGCCAATCCTTTACCTGTCCTTGAGGAATACCTGCCCTTTCTGCCAAACTGTTTATTCCAGAAAATGCCGAGGGTTGGGTGGGATCGTAGTACAATCTGGTTAAAAGGTCTTCCATTTTAGTTTTGTTAGTGCTTTACTGAAATGATCCGGCTTACGCTTTTGTTTTGGTTCGTTGTTAGTTGTTTGCTTTCGTCCCGTTCCGAATTGGAGTCTCTGTCTCACTTTTCGTATCCGCTCGACTGTATCAGTAATAGATGGAGTTCCTTTTATTGCTTCCCACCGCTGTCGATTGCCGATAAACTCCCTCGGGACGTTACTTTCCCTCAAAGCCTCTGCAAATAATTCCCAGCCTCTGGCCGGAGACAGTGTTTTGCGATTGCGGACAAAGTCGTGGATTAGGTCGAAGATTCTAGAACCAGCTACTTATTTTCCTTTGTACTCTATCTCCCCCTTTTGATTAACTTTGAAATCAGGAATAGACTGGACGAAGTCAATGAGGTTTTTCCCTTTACTTTGGAGAGTTATGGGAAGAGTGGAGACAATGTCTGGAATTTCAACGGGCTGTTCCGTAGCCGTTACATCTAACTTATAGGGCTTTTCCTTCAAGAACCGTCTTCTATAGTTGGCCTGTTGGTACTTTTTAAGTTTGGTATCCGCAGACTCTTTGCTTTTTAGATTGTCCACGACCTCTTTTTCTAAAACTTCCTGGTGTTGATCGAACTCTTACGGCTTAACTAAGATTGAGTACTCCATTATTTTATAAAGCTGCTTGCAATACCGCTGACTATTCCAATTAGAGGGCCAAGGAGAGCTGGGAGGAAACCACCGTTCTGAACAATAATTTGCTTCTTATCCTTCAGTTTCACCTTCTTGTCCCGGAGAGCTCGCAGTGTAGTCACGTGTTTACGCAACGCCCTTTTGTCTGCTTCGAACAGTTCCACGTTCCCAGACAGTACGTTCTCAATGCAGTCTAGGATTGTTTTGATTAGTCCAAGATCACTATTTTCAATGATAGCTTCTCTGACCTTTTTCTTGCAGTTACAAAGATGTATGAGACAGGGAAGATTGCTTTCGAATCGCTTTGCCATTTCGCGTTTTTATTGACTTCAAGACCGTGTATCAGCTTCGATTATCGTCTTTATTGATTCAGCGTTTTTATTGATTTAGCGTTTTTATTGGTTCTTCCCCGTTTTTATTGGTAGGTAGACTCCGGTCCGGTCGAAAATATCTGTTCTAAGGCGGTACTGCTCTGGAGTTTCCTGGTCAAGGTCAATAAGGAGATAGCCGTGGGGACGTGAGGTTGCGTGATTGAAAGATTCCATAAAGTAAGTCGTGTTAGTCGGGAACATTTGGCGGGCGAGGTTCATTGCTGTTAACTTATCTGCTGGGTTTTTCATCAACACAATGTATTGGCAATTTATCTGGTTAGTCCGTTGTTTATCATAAAATAGGTCCTGGGTGATGTGAATGACGCTGCAAGACCAGTGATGGCATCCTCGGGTGAAAAGTCGAACCAGTTTAGAATCCTTTTTTACTTCATCCATTAGATCGTCAAGAATTAGTAAAATCGGCTCCGTGTTTCCCTTAAGTTGCTCCAGATCCGGTAAGCCCTCTACAAACTCCGCATCTATTTTTTCGTACGCCGACTGCCACTCCGTAAAACACCAAATCACTCTTGTTGGGGGAGGTCGTATCAATCTGTGGGCGTTTTCAACTAATTTCGACACGAAAGTTGTCTTCCCTGCTTTAGTCGGGGCAGAGATCATGCAGGTAAAGGGGTGCTTGAAGTAGAGAAAGTTACAAGGAATACAAGTCATCGAGATCGGTTTTTGTAAGGTAGATAGGTCTGAGATAAGCGCTTTCTATGTTTTTATTAATGTCGAGGCAAAGCTGAAAATTGTATACCTCTGAAATGAAGGACAGCGCTTAGCTGTGGCGGTTACACAACTTCCTATCGAGCATTCATAGTAGAGGTCAAGAATTGCACTAAACTTGGGTGGAGTGTAGTAAACCTGTTGCCCTTGTTTGGAAATCCGTATCGTTCCGTCTGTCTGGTAGTCTATGTTAAGCGGTTTTTCGCAACTTCTCATCAGAAGCCAAATATTCAAGGAAACACTGACAGTTAAAGCTAAGGCAATGCAGACAACAATTTTAGTATCCATATCGCTATCGTATTCGCTAGTTTGTGAGTGAGCGGGTTGTTTATATGTTTACGAGTTCTCGGATGCACGATTACTGGCAGTACGACTGGGTGTAATGACCGGCGCATACGTTTTGTGAAGAAAACTGGAAGTACTATGTGTATGACTGGGTGTATGACTGGTAGTATGACTGGGTGTTTGTGTGGGCGTGCAGGATACATGAAACAAACAAGTAGTATGACTGGGTGTATGGCTGGTAGCATGACTGGGTGTATGACTGGTGTATGTGTGGGCGTACTAGTAGTGTGCTAGAAGTACTGGAGGTAGGGTTTAAAAAACTATATAAAGGGTGAAAATTTCGATATCGCGTCAGTCTGACTTGATCTGTCGTCGCGAACGGTCGGTTTCAAAAGTGCTCTCTCTCTCTCTCTCTCTCTCTCTCTCTTACTCTGTTACATCTCTTGTAAAGTTCTATTTGGAGGAAATACAAGCAGTTTATACTAGGAGATTATTGAAATACTAGCAAAATACTCGAAGTGTAATCTAGCAGTTTCTGGAAGTACTGGAAGAATACTGAAGGTACTAGCAGTCGGATTAGAAAAAGTATATAAAGGGTGAAAATTTCGATATCGCGTCAGTTGGACTTGATCTGTCGTCGCGAACGGTCGGTTCTAAAAGTGCTCTCTCGACAAGCAGTTTTGAAAAGTACATATTAACGTGAATTAATAAAAGGCGAAAGTTAATAAAAGCGAGAAAGTTCATAAAAGCGACAAAGTTAGTAAAAGTTCAAAGTTAATACAAGCAGTTCTTAGAGGACATATAAACGATTGACATAATATATATACTCGAGGTTCACTAAAGTTAATAAAAGCGGAAGTATATAAAAACGCAAAGTACATAAAAGCAATAATACTTTTAAACGATAATTTTTCAAAAGTATATACATATAAACGGTAAAGTTAATACAGGCAGTTCTTAAAGGACATAAAAGCAAGAATATATATAAACTCTAAAGTACATATAAACAGTTGATTAATTTTTATTCTTTTAATTTTGATCATGTCTGGAATTTCTCAGTTAAACGCTGCTATTGCTACCGGTATTTGGAAGGGAAACCCGGTGATTACCCAGGGCCTGAGAGACCAAGCCATCTCCTTAATTAAAAGTGAGTGGAATGGTAAAGAGGTAATTGGAACCGATGAGTTTTGGACATATGCACAATCCCTTCCCCAGGAAGCTCCTCCACCACCAGCTAACACTTCCCACGTCTGCCCCACCTGTAAGGAGACGTTCTCCAATTTGGTCCAGCTGCAAAAGCACAAGGCGACCCACTCTTTCAGACCCCTGTTCCATTGCCCAAAATGTGAGAAGTCGTTCACCGAAAAACACAACATGACCCGCCACTTTAAAAAATTCCACCCCAATGAAACTCCATCCTACGAATGCCGAAAATGCGGCTTTACATACAAGACCTATAGAGGCTACCAGGGACATCTCAGAACTCACCGGGAAGCCCCAAGAATCCAGGATCCCAGAACTCTTAGGCAGACCCACTTCTCCAACCTTCCAACTGAGGACGCCCCCAAGTTGACTAGGAGCATTGTAAAGGATCTCCCCGAAGACCTAGCCCAGATCTACAGAGAAAATTGGAGTAGAATTAGGACTCGATATTTTGTTTCATCTGGCATCCAAAACAGGTATAACTTCAGGATGGACAGCGCGTCTCAGATTAAGGACCTGGTTAAAGTTATTTTCAAACTTCAGAGATGGCAGTTTAAATTCAACCTTTCTTTCGGGTTCGTTCTTAGGAACATCGAAGACGGGGAGCTGAGGTATTACTACCCTTCTGGAAACAGCCGGTATTTCGATGAACCTATCCACATTTCCAATGAGGGAGACCTAGGAAAAATTTTCTATGAGTTGGACCGGGGAGACATCCTGGAGTGGGTTAGACAGCAACGCCCCAATACGAAGTGGACTGTCCACCAAATTACAAATGTTTGCTTCTATATAAACAAGTTGATTTCCTATGCCGTGGGTGAGGCGAGATACCTCCCGGATTACGTAAAAAGCAATCGGGGTTTAAATGCTCTTATAAAAAATCAAAATTCAGGAAGGCCTTATGAGGACCAAAAGTGCTTCTTCAGGTGCCTAGCTTTAGGTTTTGGGTCTAATGTTCATGGTTTAGAGGAAAAAACTGACGAATTAATTGATCAATGGATTCAACCTAGAGAAGAGTTTAATGGGGTTTGCCTTGAGGACCTGGACGAATTGGAGGACAAATTTGACATTGCTATTACAGTTTACGAACTTGGGCCTACAGTTGAAGAAGCCGGGGAAGAACCCGAAGACCTGAATGAACTTGTAATTCAAAACCACGAAAGAGATCAAGAAATCACAGAAATTGCAGCCAAACTAATTCGAAGACCCCTGGGAAAGAAATCCAGGAAAATGGCCCTAAACATCTACGAAAATCACTTCTCCTTCATCAAAAATCTCAACAAGTTCACTCTTACCTGGAAGTGCTCGAACTGCGAGAAATTGTTTCATCATCACGGAAGTTTTATCAGACATACTAAAAGTTGCGAGGTGGGTATCAAGCATATATTTCCTGGTGGAGAAGTTGGGCCTACAAAAACGATTCTCCAAAAGATAAGTGATCTCGGAATCCCCGTGCCTGAATGGTACTACCCCTTTAGAATATCCTACAATTTTGAGTGCATGTTTAAGCCGACTGATAAGAAAAGTGGACCGAAATTGATTTACGAAAAAGAACTTATCCCTGGTTCAGTATCTGTAGCCTCTAATGTCCCTGGGTACGAGAATCCAAACTGCCTAATTACGACTGGGGATCCCTACGACTTAGTGGTCCGAATGAAGGATTACATGGAAGAGATAGCCGATAAGGCCTACGAACTTCTTAGGGAAATCTACGAGCCCACACTTTCCGGTCTAACAGAACACGAGAAACTCCTGGCAGAATTTGAAACCTGGTTAAAGGAAATTCCAACTCTAGGATTTAACTCGGGGAAATTTGATATGAACCTTATAAAGTCTTGTTTGATTACCAACTTACTCCTAAATGGCCAGGAAACCAAGTATGTTGTGAAAAAGAATAACAACTATATGGCCCTGTCTACCCCCAAATTGTACTTCCTTGACATCACAAACTACCTTGCCGCTGGGACCTCATACAAAAAGTGGTTAAAGGGTTTTAAAATTGTGGATCAAAAGGGTGCCTTTCCCTATGAGGCCTTCACTTCCCTCGAGTTCCTAGATCAGGGATTTCCCCACCGTGACTTGTACTATTCAACCCTTAAACAACAAGAAATTTCGGATGAGGACTTCACAGCCGTTGTAGCTGCATGGCGGAAAAATAAATTTAAAACTGTAAGGGATCTCTTAATTTGGTACAATAATTTGGATGTAGGGCCCTTCCTTCAAGCAACCGAAAAGATGGTAGAATTCTGGAAAACTATGGGAATCGACATGTTTAAAAGCGGGGCTATCTCTCTCCCTGGCTTAGCTTACAAACATATGATGAACAAAATTCCTAAACATACGATCGTTCCCCTTGTTAATAAGTTTACTAAACATTGGCACAAGGTAATTAAGGACAACATTGTTGGGGGTCCTAGCTTGGTGTTTCATAGATATCATGAAGCCGGGGTAACGGAAATTACAAACGGGTTCAAAGTTGCACAAATTTTTGGGTTTGACGCCAACGCCTTATACCTCTGGTGCACAATGCAGGAAATGCCTACAGGTCTGTACGCCGAATGGAAACCAACAGAAGATGGGAAATTCAAAAGATGGCTACAAAAGGGGCGCAAGGAGGCTATGTGGCTGGAGTATATGGCAGAGGTACTGGGTGTTAGAGCTGAGCACGCTTACATTGGGGGCCAGAAAAGGATAGGAAAATCCAAAGTTGATGGGTGGGTCTCGGAAAAGAATCTCGTCCTACAATTCCATGGGTGCTATTTCCACGGACATGGCTGCGAGTTGGATAGGAACCAGGACCCTGAGGATCGGACTAAAAGACGGGAACGAACTGAAAGAGTCTCCCAGGCAATTAAAGACGGGGGTTTCGATCTTCTTGAAAAGTGGGAATGCTAATTTGATAAAGAACTAAAAGATTCCCCGGACATGCAAGAGTTTATGGAGGAACACTTCAATCTCCCAAAGAAACGATCTATTTTGACTTTCGCACAACTAGTCACCCAAATTCAAGCTAATAGGTTCTTCGGGTTAGTTGAGGTGGACATTGAGGTACCTGAGGAAAAGAAAGAATACTTCGCAGAGATGACCCCCAATTTTCAAAAATGTAGAAATTTCAAAGGAAGATATTGTAGATCACATGAAAACCTTTTGCGATTTGAATGATCTTATGAACCAGCCTAGAAGAGGACTAATTGGAAGCTACTTTGGGAACAAAATTCTCCTAGCTACTCCTCTAATTAAGTGGTATCTAAAACACGGACTCAAAATTACTAAAATTTATCAAGCAATAGAGTTCAAACCTAAGCGTGTTTCAAAGAATTGGGAGATGAGGTAACTTACCACCGATCAGCAGCCGATTCCGATCCAGATTTAGCACTCAAGGGGGAAATGTTCAAACTTTTGGGAAATTCTTACTATGGCCGAACTATTACAAACTTGGAAAAACACCAGGATGTAAAATATTGTCAAAGGTCAGGAGCCAGCAGGGAAGTAAACGGGTGGAGATTCAGGAGATTAGATGACCTAGGAAACGGGATATATGAGGTTCAGTCGGCTAAGTCAAAAATTGTCTACAGGTTACCGGAATTAGTTGGGTTCTTCGTCTACCAGTACGCCAAACTTAGGATGCTTCAGTTCTACTATGACTGCCTGAAACCCAATTTGTGGCCCGAAACCTTCCAACTCTGCCAAATGGATACAGACTCCCTCTATTTTGCCTGCTCTTCTAAAAACTTAAGTGATTGTGTCCCTATTAGAAATGAAAAACAATGGCAAAAGGCACTCAAGGATTTCTTCGTTCAAGACTCTAGCCAGAAAAGAATACCCGGTTTGTACAAAGAGGAATGGACTGGGGACGGGATAATAGCACTTTGCAGTAACACCTATCTAGCATGGGGAAAGACGAATAAAGTCTCCCATAAAGGAGTGAGCAAGGCATTAAATAGCTACACCCCTGAAGATTTCAAAAATGTTTTAGAAACGGGGAATACAATGTCTGGAGAAAACAGAGGACTTAGAAGCATAGACAATAAAATAATACAATACTTTCAAACCAAGGACGCCCTTCCCTACCTCTACCCTAAGCGGAAAGTGTTAGCAGATGGGGTGAGTACGGCTCCACTGGATATATGATTGTTTGTTTTATCCAAAGTAGGGAGGGGGTAGGGGAGAAAAAAAAAAATTATAAAAAAAAAAAAAATTTTTTTTTTTTTAAAAATTTTTTTTTGTTTATTCTTTTGTTTGTTTTATCCCAACAGCCCTTTTAAGGGCTAAATGTATATACTGTATATAGATATGCTGTATAAATGCTTTGTAAAATCACAAAAATTAAAAATACAGAAAACCCAAAAAACAGAAAAATAAGAAATCCCAAAAAACCACTAATGGGCCGACGCCGGGTCCCAAGCCCCGGGGGAAGAACACAGAGGGGTGGTAGGGAAAGGCGAAAGGGTGGTGACGTCATAACCCGGTAAAGGGGGCGGGAGGGAGTGGGAGGGAAAATTTGGGATTGGGATTGAGGCATGAAACGTGCACCCTATACTACTGGCAGCATTATTTGGGATGAAGCTTGAAAGTCGAAAAAAACTGACAACAAAATCTTGGTGTCAACCTCACATCACCTATGCTAAGTGTGTTAATGTTTCGGCTAACCCCGCTTAACCCGAAATTTCAAGCCAAACTTTATTAATAGGATTAGGCTACGCTAAAACCTATATTGTACATTTATTAAATCTAAGACGAAATCTAAATTTTGATAGGACTGGTTCTGCTTAATAACCCACTTAATTATTGAATTAACCCGAATTATTTTCTTGATAGTTTTCGGCTTCCATAAAGAAACTTTAGAGTATGACGCTGGTTGATTCTTTTTAACGATTTAACGTAGCGTTGTTTTTAGTAAAGTACCTAATCATTTTATCTGAATCCAATAATGATGACGAAGAATCGTGTACACGTATTTCATCCATATTCAATATTAAGAGATCAATCGTCGTTACGAAGACATTTCTGATAATTGTTCCTTCCTTCATCCAATCACGATTAAGCTTTTAGATTAAGCAGCGTACAGTAATCCTTCCCCGTACAATAGAAGACATCAATCAACAAACATATCTTTTTTGTATTTTGTAGTCTTGTTTAGATTAATTGTTCCTGTCTTTGTTTATGTTATGAAATGTATTAGCATTTGTCAAGCATCAGCAGCTTTCGGAAGAATATTTAGTAGATATAGTTTGACTGAGGCAAATTATTCAGACAAATCCAAATTATATTTGACTGGTGCTCTAGCTGGACTTCTATACTTCGGCACTTAAAGAGGAGCACTTATGTTCACTGGACTTATAGAACTTATATCTCGCCGCAGCACCTTTCATGGACTGAGCATTGTCTCATCTGTGAGAGGGAAAACCTTCCTCCTGTGGCTTTCTATTATGCTATGTTCAATCGCAATGGGCTTGTTATCTTGTTTGAACATCATGAGCTCATATATCAACAAAGATTTTAGAGTCAACCAGAAGACAGTGAAAGATGGGCCGATGGTACTGCCTGACGTTATTCTCTGTCCTTTTATGAGGTAAATTAACAAAGTGTTGCTAAAGATTGGATTTTCCAAAACTGACAGTGTGCGGCTTGCGCTAACTATTTCAATAGCACCAGCAGTGGCAGCACAAAGCGATAGCGTAAGCCGCAAACTGTCAGTTTTCGAAAATTCGCCGTGGTCCTGTTTCTCCGTAAAAGCCAGTAACTGAGCCCCTCATCATGCCGAACCTGTTTGAAACTGCATGAAAATGCTTTCTCATGACATATTTAGAAGTAAACAACAAATAAACATAAACACGTGAAGTTAATACGAAAACGTACGAAAACATAATCCAAGCCGCGTTGAAAGGGTTTTCGCGTCGGTACTGCCGTTGATCATGAATTGCAACAAGACTAATCTCGTAACAATCAGGTCAAAGTAAAAGTACAATACATGCATAGACTATGCAAAATACGACCACATATTATGAATGTAGCTGTGCATTGGGAGCAACAGCAAACTCGTCACTCGTCCAGCTAATGAAATATCTAGTCCCGCAACAGAAAATATTCACACGGTTATTCGTGTCAAAGTACATAAGAAGGCGGAATCGTTGCAACTTACCTTTCTTTTACTATTGATTTAATTCTACACTATTGGCAAACGGTTTCTTTAAAGCAGTGGTCGTAACAATAGCTTGTATTTCGTGGCTCTACCAGATGTCGTCAATATTATTTAGGTACGATAGCCAAAGGTTCAATGAAACAGCTAAGGAATGGCTAAATATCAGCACATCAGAAGATTTACATACTCTTCAAGACATCGTTGCGGCTGCTGCTATGACGCCGTATCTTTTCTCTTACTTAAATCTAAAGCAATATATGGTAGAAAGAGCGTTATCGAATCTAGTTATGTACCCTAAGATTGACTCATCCTTGGCTAGCCAAAATCGCAGCTTATTCGACGTTATGCTTAGATCAAGAATCACTTGCGAAGATATTGTCTTTGGGTGCATATCTGACAACAAGGGTCTGCTGGAGGCCAAGGAATGTTGTGCCAGGGCAACATTCTATATGGGACCTGTCGGTTTGTGCCCAGTTATTCGCGGCACAAAACAATCTTTCGCTGGAAACACAGCAGGTAAAAATAGGTAATATCACAAGTTATTTTTATCATTATTTGAACACAGTAACCGAATCAATGCAATTTATGCGCCGTGCCAAAATCAACACTAGTATTTTTAAATAAAATATTAAGTGTCTGTAGCTATTAATTTTATCTTTTAACAGTCTATCAATATTGAATGGATTTTTACAACTCGTACCTACACCTTTGTCGATTTTAGCATCTTGGCAGCGTTACTTTTACCTGCAATGATAACTGAAAATGTGCAGCAAGTGTAAAGGTTTCATAAAAATGTTATGCTATGAAAGGGCATACTTTTGTTAAATAACTAGAATTAAATGCATTCCAAGATCCAATAATCCATTGAAGCTAGGCACCAAACTAAAAATTAAAACCATTTATAAATAATTTTCCAAATTCTTTATAAAATATTCATGTTTAAACAAATGCATCAACAAATACAATTTGATCTAATAAATATACAAGTACATGATTGTATAATGTGCGCATATATGTATGTGTCGCAGTCTAAAAGCATTTTCCGTCTAATTGCAATTAGACGGAGAATTTCAGTCTAATTGCAATTAGGCTAGTCTAATAGCATGAGACTGAGCGAAATGCTGTTAGACTGAAAATTTTCTGTCTAATTGCAATTAGACGTACTATTGTTCGTCTAATTGCAATTGGACGAACAAAGCCTCGTCTAATTGCATTTTGATGTAAAATGTTTTGGTTTAGGTATAAGAATAGCGTTTCACTCGAACTGTAAAGAAGGGCACATAAGGTCGAAAAGATATTTTAAGTATATATAGCTTTAAGAGCATATATAGTAGAAATACTTTTCGTTTAGATATTGAAAACTTGAAAACTTTAGTGCACACATCTATATATATTTTTTTTTAATTTTAAGACATCCAAAAACTTTCAAACCTTGACCAATCGAACTTTAATTTGGATTCCAAGTATTGAGCACTGGGGAGGAAATTATTTTAACAAGAAAATCCATTTTATTGCATAAAAGGTTTTGGTTTTGTGGGGGTTCGCAGTTATTTGTGAGTTACTGTTACTGTTTTGAAAGAATGTTATATACTGTTACTTTTTAGCCCATTTTTACTTTGAGGGTTTCTATGCAATAATAAAAATGTGCGTGTAATATAAAAATATTGTAAAAATTGTATAAAAACTTGAGATCCAAATATTCGACAGTTCGACAGTCAAAATTAGAAAATTTTAAGCTTTTGAAAGTCTTCAAATTCTGATAAATTGTAGATAATTTCTACTGTTTTCAAAATCCTTTGGAGTATCCTTTAAATCCTTTAAAGTTTTCACGTTTCCAATGTCTAATTCTATATACTATGTTTTCAAAGCTATTCTTAATGACGTAATATCTTTTTGAGTTTATGTGCCCTTCTCCGTATACAGTTACAGTGAAGCGCTGTTCTTATACATAAACCAACACATTTTACATCAAAATGCAATTAGACGAGGCTCTGTTCGCCCAATTGCAATTAGACGAACAATAGTACGTCTAATTGCAATTAGACTGAAAATTTTCAGTCTAACAGCATTTTGCTCAGTCTCATGCTATTAGACTAGCCTAATTGCAATTAGACTGAAATTCTCCGTCTAATTGCAATTAGACGGAAAATGCTTTTAGACTGCGACATATGCATTCTTTGGCATTATATTGATAAAAGTTGAATTTGTAAAGAACCAGTCATAATTATTAGGCCGATGATTCAGAGTTGGGCCAAGTTATACCAAGAGTACATAACAGATAAAAGTGTGACGCCCGGTAGGCTCTCTGTTATCAGCTCTCGAGCCATGCTCAGGGCACTAACCGCCCACTCCACCCCGCAATTGCGTACCTAGTGGACCCCTCCGGAAATCAGTACCTAGTACGCAATTGCGTATGCTCACTCTGTTCTACCGTAAGCCCCCCCGAAAATGCGACCAATTATTCGTTAATTGAAAAGTGATGGGTCTGTTTTGCGGGGACGGGGGGTCAAATGATAGGTCACATTTGCGGGAGGTGCCTCTTTTAGAAAAGAGTGAGCATATGCAATTGCCTTACAGGTCACTGATTTGCGGGGGGATCCACTTGGTATGTAATTGCGGGGAGGGACCGTTAGCGTGCAGATTATTGCTTATGAGCTGATAGCAGAGTGCCTTCCAGCTGTCATACCAAGTACGGATTAGTTTTTAGTTTTAATTTAATTTAATTAGTTTTCAGTTATATAGGCTGAAATATTCCCTATTAATTGTCCTTAATCATAAGCCCTGTCCTTTAATGTGCAAAGAATTCTATTAACAAGCATCACTTACGTGCATAAGCGATGGATCAGGAACTGGTGTGCTTATCGCAAGACAAACATTAAAAGGCTTGCAGAACCTTACTTAATGGAGCATTACTTAATGACTCCTGGCAGTTAAATGCAATCATTGAATGCTTGTTGTGTTTAAGACATGTGCAGTTTTAAAAGAAAAATTCTAACTATTGAAGCTTTCGGTCAAAGCACAAAACGAGTAGTCGTAGTCAGTGAAAACTTTTTTAGTTCTCCCAATTTCTCCGTTTCATTTATCACTTAGTTACCTTTGTTTATCTGCTATTTTGGCTCCGCATAATCCAGTTTTAACGTTACTTTTCATTGCTATACAATTTAGATTTATTTGTTAGTTTAATGTTTAGCGTTTACCTAGTCTTTTCCAGGCCTCCAATTGTTGTTAAAGCAGCCGGAAACCTTAAGTTTCCAAGCTGCTTTGCCACACAATGAAGGATTTTCATTTGCTATACTGAACAGAATGAATGACGTTAGTGCCGTAATGCACAATCTACACAATCGATTCAATTTGATCTCACTTAAGAGACTACACTACAGAAGCATCAACGTGAAATCAAAACCATGTAGTAATGGCAGACCGACCGCCTATCGAGAGTGCATGGCAGAATGTGCCATGAAGAAGCTGACGGAAAAGAGCAATTCTAAGTATGATCAATGTGGCAGCTGTGAGGCAATTCTAACGCTGAACGCATCAAGGAAAATTTTGACGAATGATGAGAAAACAAAATTGTGCATGTCGCATGGTTCTCTGTGCTTGGTTGAAGCATTTCTGACCGCGGATGTTAGTTTTATTTCTGAAAAAAGTCATAGCTGCTCACTACAGTGTCCGCCACGCTGTGACAACTACGATCACCATGCTTCAGTGACGTCATCCGCGTAAGTATATTCTTTGTAATTTCATGACAATATAAATTTCCTTGACGCCAATAATTGTTCCAAATTCTATGCGTACATTCTATCCATTCATATCCATACATTCTTTACATTTATTTTACATTTTAATACTTTGCATATCATCCGTACATTCCTTATGCATGTTGTAAAACTTCCCCATTTACACAAAACTTCATTTGTTCCTGGGACAGGAGGGAGCTTTTAGAATGCTAGCTTTGCAAGCTAGCGGTCAATGCACAGTGTTTACCAAGATACAGGTCTGAACAGTTTGAATGAAGCAGATTATGCACGGGAGCGAATTTGGGCTGCTAGCTTAGACTGCTTCAGGAGCAAAAACAAATCTTTCATCTCCACTGACGGTGGTTCTTTGTTTGCAAGTAATTTCCAATTAAATTGCTGTTTAGTTTTATTGCTTTTAGGCTTGAATTGTCTCGTTATCAGCCCTACCAGATGTTGCGTAAGATGAATTCAACCTCAGTTTTGTCGCTGCTACATTTCCAGTATGAACGATTGACAACCGAATTATTCACCGAAACGTTGCACTACGACACCAGTAGTGTATTTGCAGCTGTTGGGAGCATCTTCTGCGTTTGGGTAAGATGCATTGAATGTTAATTTAACTTTTGGCGCGCATATGAGCTAATATTTCACTTGCAGAATTACTGCGCCTATCTATATCAAAACCAAGCAACCTTTTAGTGACCATTTAAAACTTCTTTTTGTTTGACTTAAAGCAGGCTAAGTTTTATGGAAAACGACCGCAAGCGTTAGTTTGCTGACTGGTGCGGGTAAATATTAATAATACTCTCTAAACATGTGGGAAAACAAAATATAACATTTCAGTGCATGCTTCTCATATCTCAAAGCAGTAAGCTTACGGCGTCCTTGCAATTCATTCTCGGTGTTACATGCATTTAAAATTCATGTGAAAACGTTTTTGATTCAAGGCTCATAGATCATCACGAACTTTTATTACGGGGGCCCGCTAGAGTGCTCCCCTATAATATGGGTTCAAATATTTCTCAAAATCAGCTATACTAAAGACCTGTGGAAAAACTTTCCACACCACACTCTGAAAAAAATTGAAGAATTCAGAAAGCTACTAACGCAGTTCAAATCGTGGCTAGTTGGAAGCCGGGAACTTACACTCTGATTCTGCTTTGAGCAGATTGAATTTGTAACGTAATTTGTAATTGAATTTGTAATTGAATTTGTAAATTTGACGCGAAAGCGTCTACTAAAATGTCACTACAGTTTGGGAACGAATTCCAACTTAAGCTTGGTTCGATTGTGCCCGGGTGGCTCAATCGCTAGAGCGTTGGCCTAGAAAGCCAAAGGTTGTGGGTTCGATCCCCACCTCGGGCCCGAATTTTTCGGGTCGGAGGTGCTGTAGTGACAATCTTAGTTTCGTTTGTTCTTTTATTTGTAGCATTCAGGAGTGGCTCATAATGTGTTCAACGTGTACAGATTTGACAAAAACACAAAAACCCTGCTTTTACGTGCTTAGACCTATGGTGGCCGGTATCTAAGAATGTATACTTGCCATTTTTTAGGTTGGTGGATCCGTCCACAGCATTTTCCAATTGGTTGGACTAACCTGTGAGTATTTTGCTACCAACTATAAATGAGTTCCATTTAAGAAGATACGTGCGCACGTGAGCCGCACTGAACTAGCTTCGAACTGTTGCTTAAATAAAGCATCTAAAAGATCTAAAAAACTGTTGGCTGTTCTATTGACACAAATACGCGTTTGATGGTTATACATACATTATATATATATATTATATATATATATATATTTTATATATATATATATATATATCAGTCGATTTCTGGTACGGTCAAACTTGGCCGCGCTGGGTCAAAAAATGGAATTCGCCCAAACTCTGCCAGTTTGAAGGTAATAGTGGATGTACTAACCTGGCAAATTATTATTGGATGCAGCCAGTTTCGAGCAATGACGATTTATATTTCAGGGCCCTGAATGCGTTTTTGGTACAGCAACGGTGCTGATATTTTGTCCCATTGCTCCCAGCTCACTTTGCCTAGGTAGATAGTTTATACACCGTTCGAAAGCTAATCTTAAGGGCTTTATTGAATGGTATTGCGCGTCTTAAATTTTGACTTCTGCGTCGAAACATCGGCAGAGCCAGGAGAACTCGCATCCACAAAAAGCTACATTTCGAATTATTACCGACGCTCTGTAAAAAAGCTAGACACAGATTTTTATCCAGAAATATAACGATATGTTCGCAATAAATGTGCAAAATTTCAGCGAATTTAATGATCCCTTGAGTTGTCTGCACTACATTGTAGGACGTCCACCAGCTATAGCGCGGCGGGAAATAAGACCCAAATTTTCGAATTTTGGCTGCAACTTTTCTATTAAGCGACAAATCGAAAATCTAGCGATAACTACCATGACGCCTTGAGAAGAGCTTCAAAATGAGCCAGAAAACACCTCTCTAGCACTTACGGTTGGTGAGAAATTTTCGACCAAACCGAAGGGAAAAAACCCAATGCGGGAAAAAACCCAGCCGAAATTATTGCTGGAAGCATGCCAGAACATTTTTGACTGTACCATTCGAGAGCGGGTCATTTTTAGTACATCTGCATTGAAAATATCAACATTATTGGCAAAAATTTATGTCAAATTGACTTTTGAAAATTTTTTATGCTTAACACGAAAGCATAAGCAAATTTTGGAAATTTTTGAAATTTGGTTAATTTCTGCAGTTTTAACATCCTATCACATAGAAAACGTGTTTTTATTGCATTTACAGCCGAACCCGACCTATTTTAGTGAAAAATTGGCGATTTTGACGAAATTGAAAAATTTTGCTTGATATGGCACCATGTCAGATTTTGGCCATTTAGACCACATACAGAAGGTTGAACCTAGGTAAAATTTATACCAAGTTAATCAGGAGGCTCTATTGAGCTCAGAAATGCATGAATTGTTCCTTTGCTGCTAATGGTTAGAAAAAATTTTCATTTTGAAATTGGGGTTATTTCCCGCACATGGGTTTTTTCCCGCTGAGTCTAGGTCAGCCTTAGGTCGCACCACAGGCAGTAGACCAAAATTGCTAGTAGGTGATAGTTAGATGCTAGTACTTGGTAGTTATCGCTAGATTTTCGATTTGTCGCTTAATAGAAAAGTTGCAGCCAAAATTCGAAAATTTGGGTCTTATTTCCTTCCATTTCAGATAGAGCAATATTTAAGGAAATCTGGCAAAGTTTTCAATACTAACGAAATTCAACAGTTTGGATTAAATTTGTGTGGCTTCTATTGTGTTCTGTACCCAAACTCAGAAATCGTAAGAAATCTATTTACGAAACAATTGAATTGATAGCGGAACTTTAATTTTTGTAAAATAAAGGACATAATGTACACTTTTGTTTTGAGCTACTCTCAGGAGGAGCCATTTCAATTTCCATCTCAGATGAGGCTGGAGCAAGCAATCATTCGGTGTCAGTCCCCTTTCCCAGTCAAAGTGAACGCAATGCTGATTACCGGCATAACACTCATAACCGGCGCGTGCCAACTGGAGGAGGGCGAACTAAAAAAGACTGCAGGAGATTTTCTCGAAAGCCCTATGTTTGTGGACTCTGACTGGATTGAAGTAAAGCTTAACAAATCTGTTAAAGTGGACTAGATTCACTTGAAAGTAAACTCTGTTAGCCAATCCATAATTTTTCCCGTAGTTATTTGCATCCAGATTTTATCTTGTCCAACACAATTCTTAACCGCGTAGCAAAGCGTATCTACGTTCATCCCACACAAATTTTTTGCCCATGTACAGTAAAGCGCATCCCGATTTTATTCCGCGCGACAAAATTCTTACTCCCGCGCAGCAAAGCACATCAACATTTTATCACAACGCATCTAAAAGCACCAAAAGTTGAATCCACGTAAAAAATGTGCGGAATATTTCTTAGTCGGTGTCGTCATTGGCGTGCTTTGCATTAGTACATTTCGTCAAAAATGCTGCGTTTGCCATTACATCTTCTTTTCAAAACTTTCGCGACGTCGGTGCGTTTTGCTTCACTTATCGTTTACAGTTTTCGCGTTTAGCGTTTTCCTTTATATCCCATTAGCTAATTGCTCCGTCCTCTGCCCGTTTTCCTTCACTATTCTTTAAAAATTTGAATTGACGTGTTTCTCCTGTTTACTGTTGCGGTAACAAACCCAGCGCGTCCCTGTGCCTGCAAGTTTACCTAAATTAACACTACCGCCCTCGCTCTTCCGAATCGGTAACGGTAGCATGTCCCTCATAAAATACTTCGAAACGTTTTACTAGTTTTTATCATTTGAACTAAATCTAGGTTGGTCAGCGCTTTGCTATCAACTGAATTCGTTTCCCGTAGCGTTTTCCTGGCAGAAACATACTTTTGCCGGAAGCTTTCTTCAAAACCTGGTTGAGTGCCGCGCCCCTTTGCCGTTCCTACTCCCAATTCCTTGAGACCGGCTACCGCTGCAGGGATTCCTAGTGCAAAAAAGGCAAAACACCTCCCAAATTGGCGGGCTGAGTTTTAGTCAAGGCCAGCTTCACTCCTTTCTTGAAGCTTTTCGCTTCATTATTATGCTGGAACTGTGTTCTAGTTAGCAACAGGATATTTGAGCCCTTCAGTTGGTCATTTTTTATGGCCAAAACAGTTTTTGGTTCTTAAAAGTGTTTTCGAGCTTTTCCTTTTGAACACATGCGACTTTGACTCCATGTCTAATGTAATCTATTTTTAAAACGTAGAATTGTAAATAAGCTTAATGTCGAAGTTTCCATCAATGCCCTGCATGCTAGCAACTTTGTCGCTTAGGACAATGCAGCAGATGTAATAACCGTCAATGGGCTTGCTTTTAAACTTTAGTCAGGCTTTAAGATCAGATATGCTAACGGAGTCATACACAGCTTCGTTTCCATGTGAGACATCGAAACATAAGGTAAGGTAAAGCGATTTAAAGTCAGCATAGCTGACGTGGGTACCAGTATCCTCGCCGCTGTGTAATCCCCTCCTTGAAGAAAACTAATATAACCGCGCATAGCCATTGTTGTCAAAGTCGCTTTGATATGCTTCATCCGGATGCTGTATGGAATTAAGCCTGACCTCCGCATGCGTCAGAGATAAATGATGCAATACCACACTATTTTCGCTTATTGTATTCACTCTGCTAGCTTTCTGCACCACAACGAAAACCTAGTTTGGACTGCTGATGGTGGAAACCACTCGCCAATAAGGATTTTGCTCGTCCTTTGCGTCAGATCGATAGACAAATACGCTTTCCCAGTAAATTTTAAAAGTATTTGTTTGCAGCAACTGGTGTTTTAGCCTAGCCATATTTTCCAAATTTGGTTCAATCGCTGGAACATACCAGCTCATTTGCTCTACCCTCTGTGCGTGAGATTCAGGAATAGTCGAATGCAAAATGCGGTACATATCATTGCTCTTCAGTTTCAGTTTATGTGTCACACCTCTCATAACTTTGTTAAAGTCTTTAGTAAATCCAAAGAGAAACCGCAAAAGCAAAACGAAACTTATTTGGTTCAGGTTGGAACCTCATAGTTTGGATACTGCTTTGAGCAAACCCCAAGTTAAAATTAGGGTTGTCTTCAATTTTAACATCCACAATTTCCTGAGCTTAGTTTCTGACTACCGTGGTTCTCTACGTACATGTTTCCGTGCCGCCGCTACTGTATCTTTGTACCACATCATTGCAGTTCCCACGGAACGACTGAAGTCGTCAGAAAAATTAACTAGATTCAAAAAAGTCGTTGCCAATGGACTTCGTCTAAACTTTCGAGCAGATATTCCTTAGCATAATATTCCGCTGCTGAGAATATACTGAAGCCATTATTTGCAAACGTGGTTGTTTCAGCATCAGGTAACTGGTTTCTTGCTTGATACTCGAGCATTCGCATCTTACATATTTGACTAAAGCATCCCACTGAAATCTAACCAAGCATTCAGACCAAAACAAAAAACAAATATAAAGGCTAAAAACTTTGCGCTTTTGGACGCCGTCTCTTTCGTTTAGTTTAGAAGTTGTTTCTTCTAAATAACAATAGTGTGAATCGGATAGGGTTGTACTAAGAGTACATAATAGATAAGAGTAAGAAACTCTTACGCTAGATAAGAGTAAGAAATAGCTAGCATATACAAATCATGTAAGGTATGGTCGGTCCATTAACTCGGCACCCCCTCCCGTAACTTCCGGGGGGGTCCCACTTTGCACTAAATACACGCTTTCATATAAGCGTGTGTCTGCTCGCTGATTGGCCCATTAGCCTAAGGCTTATGATTGGTAATTTATTAGTTATTTTAGCTTTTAGCTTTTAACTTTAATTAGCGTAGTGCAATTTAAAAATTAATTCAACAACTGCATTTTTTCTGCTCTTTTCAATGATGTAAAATTGCCCCAATTTATATTCCTGCGAATATTTGTATTATGCAACAATTTTTATATCATTGGAAAAGCAGAAAAATGCTACAAAGTTGTTGAATTAGATTTTAAATTGCATTAAGCTAATTAAAGTTATAGTTAATTAACTAAAATAACTAATAAATTACCTATCATAAGCCTTATGCTAATGGGCCAATCAGCGAGCAGACACACGCTTATATGAAAGCGTGTATTTAGTGCTAAGTGGGACCCCCACCCCGAAGTTACGGGTGGGGTCCCGAGTTAATGAGCCGAGCATACCTTACATGATTTGTATATGCTAGCTAAGAGTTTCTTACTCTCATCTATTATGCACTCTTTTTTGTATTGGCCTTAGTTGTTCGAGGAGCTCATCCGGAGAAAATATAGCAGAATTTTGCAAGAAAACACTGTTGGTCCTTTGATTAAATTCTATCCTTTCTGTTACCCTTTTGTTTTTGTTTTTATACATACTAGCAACTAATGTTTGAGGCCGGCCGGCCGGCCCGGCTGAACCCTTATCAAAGCGCGTTCTACTGATCCTTTTTGTAACGCAAACAGTTTGTCTTCTGTTTACAAGTTTACATTTGAAAGCTGAAAAGGAGGACCGACAACGACTCTGGTTCTGGATTTGTGCGAACAAAGTCAAACCATACCAAAACTCACTAAACTAAATATTTTTAATTGTTAATTGTTGATTACAATATTCCGTTCAACGCAGATTTTAGACGATGGGCAAACTTTAAATCAGTAAGGTCGCAATTGGTAAAAATTGCACTGTTCCTTAGGCTCAGACTATTCCACAATGAAAGCATGATCCTGTTGACCACGGATGAAACAGGGCTCTTCGTGTTGCTGAAAAATAACAAACACGGTTAGGTTCAAAGTTGAACTTACGGTATACCAGTTAGTTTTAAGGCAATTAATCAAAAACCTGTCCAGTTATGGTCTAGAAGGCTAGCTTAAGACTTGCACACAGATGCTTGATTTAGTACTTTCTTGAGCCTTCCTTCGGCCGTTTGTCTGAGTGTCCCTCTCTGTAACAGACTGGGAACTCCGATAGACCGGGGCAATACTAGCCTGTAGGGCAGTCAGCAGACTGGCTGGCATTCCCAAATTACATCATGTAGCAACGTAGCAAAGACATAAAAATAGCGGACGCTAAAAAATATTATAGAGCAGGCTTGAGGTGAACTATTTTAGAGGATAGCAAAATGTTACTACCCTTACAAGCAGCGAAAATAAGGTACTTCAGCCGACCAGTAGCTTGTCGATTGACATTAAAGTTACACCAGGGATGGTGGCTCACTTGGAAATGTGATCTGGTTCCGTCCGATACCTGTTATACATTTGCCTCGGTTAAAAATAAATATCAACTGTTAAATATCGGCAACCCAGAAAGGTTGAAATCAGAGTAATAATCTAGTCTCGCTGTCCGGGGATGTAGCTGATCTGAAGGGTAGAATTCTCGCCTTCAGATCAGCCAACTCGGGTTCGATCCCCGCAACGATTTCACATCTTTCAGTCCTGATTTCAACCTTTCACACAACTTTCATCACAAAGCTCAGATTTCGACCGACACCTCTTTTTTAACATGAACCCGCATACAATAGAATAAGCACTCGAACAAGAGCAATATGAAATTGAGATTATTGTTATTTACCTCAAATTTGTGAACAACTCGTTGGGTAAAATTAGAGAGCAAGTTTTTTGCCGTCACTCCTTTGATGCTTTCAACTTCAATTTCAATTCCTATATATCTTCTATCACTGGCAATGATGGTCAACCAAGACTGCCATGGAGCGGTTGCGGATCTCAGAGGCGCCAAAGTGACAGCTATACTTGACTCCTGCGGGGTATCGACGTCGGCATAGAGTCGCAGGCGAACTGCCACTGGAAGCTTATTTAGTATCAGCATTTCATGAAAACACTTGTGCTCACGCAGCATGATGTCTACATATTTCATGGTATCTTCACCGCTGAACAGACCGCGGGCCAGATCAGGCCCGCCTGCGGCGCTGTGGCGGCTGGGGAACCCTTCGATTGCCATTGCTTCTACGTTACGCAGTTTTTCCTCCGCCTGACCCTTCTTCTTGTAGACTGCATCCACCTCCACAGTTAGCTCCATCCAGGAATTAAGTATGGGCAGCTCAATACTGAAGGGATCCCAGATGCAGGATTTCCACTGATCTTGCTCAGCATACTCGTCTAGATCAAAATTGGGTTTAGGCAGCTGCAGAATCGGACAGTCCTCATCTGACAGTGATTCACTGGCTTTCTGAAAAGCTTTGATTCGCTCCTGTCGACTTGAGTGGTGGACATCCAGAAGATCACAGAGTGAGCGACTGGCATTCTGGCATCTTCCGTAGTTATTGAAACAAGGTTCAATAATGTAGGATTACGTCATAGCCTTTGTAGACAACTTGGCATTTTCGTTGCTGATAAGCTTCGTCTGGTGAGTTGGCAATGGTACAATAGAGAGGAACCCAGGCTATGGTCGTTGTAGCGTTGAAGAATTCTGTGTCTGGATCTTCTAAGATTTCGTTACGGTATTCGTTTTCGGTGTAAATTTTCAGTCGTCTCTCCCCTTTCGGACCTTCTGAGGCAAACACAGACTTGACTGTCTGAACTGACAGTGACTCGGCCAGAGTTATAAAGTATGATAGACAAATGAATAGATCTGGCAGAGACATTGTCAATTTTAACAGTTATACCATCAAGCACTAATTATTAACACAGCCAACAATGTTGGAATGCACTAGAGTAAGCTGAAAAATGAAAAATCTGCTGTGTTTAGATACAGGTACATATTTACACTCCTATAATGGTTCTGGTGCCAACGGAGAAGATTAGCCTCATTAATGTAGTAGCAAAATTAGCTAGCTTTGGGTACAATCTCCTCAGAAAATTGGTAAACAGAAGGTGGTGCTGCTGTCTGGAAGCCAGTTTTTTATGGAAAAGACTAAATTTTGCGGGAATTTTGAAGTTGAGTATTTGTTTTCTTATTTTTAATCCATATACTTCTTCGGAATCTGAGATGAAAGTTGATCAAAGTTCAAGTAACGAACCGTCTGTAGAAATAATCTGTAAGCTATTTTGCTTAATCAAGCAGCTGTATACTTCCGCGTTAAATACAACTTTGTAAATTTGTA
>JASAND010023192.1:0-69593 GCA_030248195.1 Trissonchulus latispiculum
CTTGTGCGTATGCAAAGAACTACGGTTATGTGTGTTTGATACAGGATTCAATAAAAACCTTTAACTTAACTTTTTTTTACATAAGCAAGCTAAATTTCTGCATATACGTAAGATACATAAAATAGCTTAGCGGCAAAAGATCACAATACTACCAGTACCAATAGCAGATTCAAAAAACAGCTGCGACCGGATTGCGAGCAGACTGCGAGCACATAAGTACGTAACTTCTAGCCGGGACTGTAGGATGCACCCACCAATTTTGCTGGGCTGGTTCCACTTTACCGTCGGATGGGTCAGGTCGTCACCCACTACCTGAAGGTCCCTAGTAGGCTGTACTTGGCTTGTCACTGTCTATGGGGGTTTTCTGGTGCGCCCAACTCATTCCCGGTGCCCGTGATTTTTGCGAACATGAGCCAAAATTTAACATTTTGTATTTTACATGGTGAAACGCAAAAAGTTCTCAAAAAATGCCGGGATTCAAGCTTAAAAATGGCTTTTTTTTACGAGAAAATCTCCGGCGAAGCCGGAAATTTTTTGAGGGACTTGCACTATTTTTGGCAAAAATTTGGAACTCCAAAAATCCCGGGGGGGAAGCAAAAATCTCGGGGAGGGGGCGATTTCGGGGGGGGGGGGGGCATATCCTGTAGAAAACGTCCGCAACTAAAACCCCAAAAATCTAAGTTTTAGGGAGTTTGACCACTGGTCGGTGGACCACCTAGACCCTAGAGACCGGTGGTCACTTCCAGTCAGATCTAAAATGTGCTCGTGCAAGTTGGAGCAGTAATCGATTTACTATATATGCCCCCAACCAAAATACCGAAAAATAGGCTCGTCCGACCGGTGGTCAATAGGGTCCCAAGGCCGTAGTGACCGGTGGTCGCTTCCACGCCGTTTGGCTTCAATGCACACAAAGTAACGAGGGGGATTTTTTAATTTCGCTCTGTAGCTTTCAGGAGGTGGGCCCAAACTTTGCATTATTTCACCTGTTTTGGCGAAAAGTTTGTAAGTCCCACTTTTACTATAAATGGCCTAAATAAAAGTCACTAAAAATGGCGTTTTTCGGCTTTGGGGTGGTGCCCGTATATAGTAAATCAGGGTCGCTGAAAACGATGGGCATACTGCCGATACCGCCCGAAGTGACCACTGGTCAGCATGGCTCCCGTGGTTCCTCGCCCAGGGTCAAAGTTGGGAGGACTCACTATAAACAGCGTTTTTCGGCGTATTGATTGGGGGCACATGTAGTAAATCGACTACGCTTGTTTCAATGGGCATATCGCCGAAACCGACGGAAATGACCACTGGCCACTACAGTCTATGGGGCCTATTGACCACTGGTCAAATGGCCTAAAACAGCGTTTTTCGGCGTTTTGGTTGGGTGCATATGTAGTAAATCGACTACGCTCGTTTCAATGAGCATATTGCCGAAACGGATGGAAGTGACCACTGGTCACTACGGCCTTGGGACCCTATTGACCACTGGTCAAATGGCCTATTTTTCGGTATTTTGGTTGGGGGCATATATAGTAAATCGATTACGCTCGTCTCAATGAGCACATTTTAGATCTGACGGAAGTGACCACTGGTCTCTAGGGTCTAGGTGGTCTACTGACCAGTGGTCAAACTCCCTAAAACTTAGATTTTTGGGGTTTTAGTTGCGGACGTTTTTACAGGATATGCCCCCCCCCCCGAAATCGCCCCCTCCCGAGATTTTTGCTTCCCCCCCGGGATTTTTTGGAGTTCCAAATTTTTGCCAAAAATAGGCAAATTTTCAAAAATTTTCCGGCTTCGCCGGAGATTTTTTCGTAAAAAAAGCCATTTTTAGCTTAAATCCTGGCATTTTTGAGAACTTTTGCGTTTCACCATGTAAAATACGCCGAAAAATACAATTTTTTGGCTCATGTTCATCAAAAATCTCCCCCCCCCCCCGAAAATTTCTCCCCCCCCCCCCCGAAAATTTCTCCTCCCCCGCCCTCGGGCCCCGGGCCCGAGGGCCCCAACCGGGAACCCCCCCGAAAAAAATCCCTAAAAAATACCCTGGTTTTATATAGTAATTCGTCAACGCTCGTTTTAATGGCCATATTGCCGAAAAACCGATGGAAGTGACCAGTGGTCACTACGGCTACTGACCACTGGCAAACCCCCACGAAAAGTGGTCCCATAGTCCTGTGTGCTGTAAGTACCCTGCGGGATGCAAGGCTCCTTCTTAACTTATTAATCTCACTGGAAACGCATCCGTCATTAAGCCTGAAAATTAAGCTTTGCCGTCTAATTAAACTAGTTATGTTAAACAAGACAAATTTTGGAAATTTCGCTTTCTGGTTTTTTCACTGGAAAATTTGGTACCAAAGGGGGATCCACTTTTTTGATGGGGAAGTTCGTTCATGGAGGCCTCCCCTTGCCAATTCTCCCTCGGCCTCGACATACGAGCTAATCTTAAGGCCAATGTTTAACAACATTGGAATATTGTCAGAGAATCTCTAAAGTGCTAAGAGGACAAGAAAGTAAAATGCTCCTCCGGAGCATGGAAAAGTAATATGGGTGGATGTGGTGAGGTTGCGAAATCAATAGAGGACTAGCTTTGAAAATGTTTAATATGGGGCTAAGTTCTAAAAGAAAGGAGGACTAGGTTGTGGGCGAACTAATATGGGCACAGCGTCGCCGAACACCCCATATTCGCGGGCTTGCACGCTTCGCTTCAACCTTTGTCACATTATATAGAGCGGTCAACATTAGAGTAAAAAATGTTGAATAGTAATCTGCGAGATATAGTAGTTGTTTACCTGGGCAGTTTTAGGCTAGCTATATACCTTAAATTTAGTTGGACTATGACAAGTATCGGACGGAAACATAGGGATGTGGCGGTAAAACTATTGGTTCAATCCGGTAGGGTTGCAGTCAAGGACAATCGCTATAAAATTATTCTCTAAATATGCTGTCTGTATAAATGCATAAAATGAACAGTAAGCTTAGACTTTCTCGAAGGAAAAGTCAGACTATATAATCCATGGAAGTACGAATAGGCGCGTATAGATTATATCATCTAATTTAGAATCTGGAGCTATAATTTAAAGTCTAGAAACTGATTTATATGAATGTATAATATTTACTGCCCGCGAATATGGGTTGTTCGGCGACGCTGTGCCCATATTAGTTCGCCCACAACCTAGTCCTCCTTTCTTTCAGAACCTAGCCCCATATTAAGCATTTTCAAAGCTAGTCCTCTATTGATTTCGTAATCTCACCACATCCACCCATATTACTTTTCCATGCTCCGGAGGAGCATTTTACTTTCTTGTAGAAATTTGTGGCAAAAAGTGACAAAATCGGTCAAACCGTTAATTCACCAGAACTGAAAGTCTTTTTGAAAATACCCATTTTTCGAACTAAAATTTGTACTTTGGCGTCCTGCCAAAAATGGGATATATTATTGTTGCCCACCCTAAACTTTTTACTTTGATATGTTGGTAAACGATAGGCGAAAAATTAACTCTCTCCGCTCAAGTCGTGCCAAGCCCTTCGTAGGCCCCCCCTAAGAAATAACATTTTCGTACTGTTTCCAGCCGGATGGGCTTGATCAGAAGCTTCGGGGGGGGGGGGGGGGGGGGGGGGGGGGGGGGGGGGGGGGGGGGGGGGGGGGGGGGGGGGGGGGGGGGGGGGGGGGTTTAAAGAATTTCTCGGAGAAACAAGGCCATTGTTCCTCCTGTCCTGATATAATGAAACATTTAACAGCGACAAAAATTTCCGACCCAAGGTTCTATGAGAAGAATTCATCACAGCAATGAGAGCTTTCGACTGATGTATAATATGCCGTATTTTGAAAAAACTTAAAAATTGCTGTTTTGTGAAATTCGGCGTTTGAGGCTCCCGTTTGGCACGGCAAAAGTGTATACTGGACACAGCTGTCAGCATAATTCATGCTGCAAACAGATCCAAAGGCATGAATACACAAGTTGGAATACAAAATAGGGTGGTCCGTATTGTCATAATTTGCCCAAATTTTCGAATAAACCGAAATCAACAATTTTGCTAAAAATGCCCATTTTTGCGCCAAAAAATCTTGAAACCGGAGAGAGATACAATGGTACCATTGGTATGAATGGAGCCACCAACTCAAGTACTACGGAATCCTGGAGTTAGAATTTTTATTTAGGCCTTTGAATTAGAGCAATTTGCAATTGTTTCCGAATACCCCACATTTTAGCTGCAGGAAACGTTGAAATTTGACAATTATATATTCACTGCTTGCGATAATTAAAAATTTTTTGAAAATTTTAGGGGCCTCAATCAAAATTCTGGTTCCAGCATACCATATCAAAATTCCAGCATAGCAGATTATTATCATTGCTACATTATAAATACACAAGTAGGAAAAATGCTCCTTGCAGTCGCATGTAAAATGCGATATGAGCTATGATGGTCAACATTTAAATATGTCAAGGACAAGATTTAAAACGTCTAATATGAGCCAGCATCTAAATCGGTAAAGGACAAGCTGTAACTGGCTAATATGAGCCGCCACGTTTCTCTTGGGCTCATATTGACGCTCGCTGCCGTGGTTTCAACGGCTTGACATCACGACGACCTCTTACCATGTTGCCTACAGACTCTTTACTTTTATTCCCAATCCCAAGTCTGAAAAAATCCTCACCGTCTTGCGTAATGTCATTAGCTTCATATAATGTTTGGTTATAGGTATCCTGTCTGAATCTAATTTCACTAGCTCAAACACCGTATTTAAGGTATATATGCGAACACTTTAAGCAGCTAAAGTTCTCCCCTTTAAAGTTGAATTAAATGGCATATACATTTGGTATATACCAGTTTTCTAAATCATAGACACGCACTGCAAACTAGATACAAATGCACAAAGCTCCAGTAAACCGGTATTCTTCAAGTCTTCAGTACCGGCTTACTGTACACAGCACTTACACAATAAAATACACAGCTGATGTGTAAAAGTTTGATGTGTGCTTTACCCACTTGACTTTACTTATTGTATCAAGACCAGACGTATGTCATGACAATTACGTGTACATGCGAATTTGAAAAGTGAAAAATAATTAACTCAACTTAGTATCCTCGCGTCAATATGAGCCCAAGAGAAACGTGGCGGCTCATATTAGCCAGTTACAGCTTGTCCTTTACCGATTTAGATGCTGGCTCATATTAGACGTTTTAAATCTTGTCCTTGACATATTTAAATGTTGACCATCATAGCTCATATTGCATTTTACATGCGACTGCAAGGAGCATTTTTCCTACTTGTCCTTCTTCCAATTTTTGGGAGCGCTGTTCTTAGGCAGAAGTAGTCTGCAATTTATTACATTAATTACTCCCAGAAGATTCTCTATTCCAAACAATGACCACTGTCTTCGGGGGTTTGACCACTGGTCAATAGGCCACCTAGACCATAGTGACCAGTGGTCACTTCCGTCGGTTCTGAAAATATGCTCAGTGAAACGAGCGTGGTCGATTTACTATAAATGCCCCAACCGAAACCCCGAAAAACGCTGTTTTATGGGGTTTGACCACTGGTCAATAGGCCACCTAGACCATAGTGACCAGTGGTCACCACCGTCGGTTCTGAAAATATGCTCATTGAAACGAGCGTAGACGATTTACTATATATGCCCCCAACCAAAATCCCGAAAAACGCTGTTTTATGGGGTTTGACCACTGGTCAATAGGCGACCTAGACCATAGTGACCAGTGGTCACTTCCGTCGGTTCTGAAAATATGCTCATTGAAACGAGCGTAGTCGATTTACTATATATGCCCCCAACCAAAATCCCGAAAAACGTTGTTTTAGGGGGTTTTGACCACTGGTCAATAGGCCACCTAGGCCATAGTGACCAGTGGTCACTTCCGTCGGTTCTGAAAATATGCTCATTGAAACGAGCGTAGTCGATTTACTATATATGCCCCCAACCAAAACCCCGAAAAACGCTGTTTTTGTGACTTTTCCAAACTTTGACCCTAACTTTGACCCTGGGCGAGGTGCTACGGGGCCATGCTGACCAGTGGTCACTTCGGGCGGTTTCGGCAGTATGCTCATCGTGTTCAGCGACCCCGATTTACTATATATGGGCACCACCAAATGGCCGAAAATAGCCGTTTTTACGGACTTTTCCCAACTTTGACCCTGGGCGAGGAACCACGGGCGCCATGGGTCGGGTCCTGAGGGTCACATCCATCGGTTTCGGCAGTATGCTCATCGTTTTCAGCGACCCCGATTTACTATATATGCGCACCACCAAATGGCCAAAAAATGCTATTTTATACGACTTTTTGACAATTTTCTGTGTTGGGACCTCGAAAAATTTCTAAGTCCAAACGTCGATTTTTCCATTTTTGACCATCTGTAAAATCGACCCAGAGCAGCGAAATTCGTGAATCAAACGCAAGCTTGATCTGGACCATAACCTAGATAATCAAAAATTAGTATATATAAGAAAGATTTTTCCTATGGGCCGTTTGAAAAATCGGTGTGCGCAAAAATCGCCCTATAAAAGTGGTCGATACAGAGAAAAAAACCCCACTTTTTAAACTTGTATCAAAAAGTCGATTTTTTCAAAGTTCATTTTTTCCGGACAAGTTTGGTATCATTCGAAAGCTCTTGGCCTGGAGATTTCAAAAATGTAAGCTTTAGCTCTCAACTCCCTACCGTTAATTAGTTATGGCTAATTAACAGTTTCCCTAATCCGCAAAGTGCCTTTATAGCTCATATTATATAAATACAAAATTATGCAGGCTTACAACTTTTTTGCGCGAGAATAAAATCACCACTTTTCAGTTTCCTATGTTTAACTCATGCAGACCCCATCTTTAACGTGAAATTACTGAACAACCGTAAGAGATACGAGTTTAATTTTAAAACTCGTTAAAATATCCGAATCAAAGATCATTATGTGTGAAAGTGAGCGAAATCGGAGATGGTCGAAAAAATTGGCCCAAAATGGACTGGTGGTGATTCCTTTTTGGGCACATATTGTTGGTTGATGGCACAAACCAAGATGAAATTTGATGAAACGTTCCAATATAAGTTCATTTGGTGTTCTAACACCCTCCGCGCAATCCCGCTTCGAAACTTCGAGATTTCCGTTCAGGACGGTTTTTGCCAATTTTTTACAGTTGAGCAGCAGCTGCATAGTTATGACTATACTCATTTGAAAGATCTCGTTGAGCTCTACATGTTTGCTTTTGGAAGCAACTTTCTAGCTCTTCTCTAGTTTGAGATATAGCCGATTTTCTAATTTTGGCGTTGAAAACGTGTCATTTTTAAAGAAGTCAAATAATCCAAGATTTCTTGAGCTACGCAAGCCGTAAAATTAAACTAAGGGTGTCTTGAAGGTCTCGTCGAGGCCGATCATCCGAGGTATGATAATCTTCCAACTGCTATCCTGTGAGCTGCTTTCATAAAAAATGTAGTTTTTGCAAAAATATGACCAAATTTTTTCAGCGATTGTGGAGCATTTACTATGCAAGCTAGAGGGTTGCCACTTACTAGACATGTTTTACACAAAAATACCCAGAGACCCTTTTTTAGTTGCCCCGATTGCTGCTTTGTAGCTAAAGTGGCCGCTTGCTAAAGTTGGGAAAAGTAGGCAAAATCCAGGTTGCGCAAACATTTTAGGTAATTTCTTCATAACGAAGAGTGATTTCATGATAATTAAAAAAGGATCCCCAGGTATTTCGTAGTGGAATCGAATGATGTAGCCAATGCCTCACGAAAAAATTTACTTTAGTCTGCAAAAAATCTGGAAAATTAAAGTACTTCGAAAATCCAGTGAAATAATTTCCGAAAACTGAAGTTAGTTTCATTGCATTCATTAGAAAGAGAAAATCTTAAGCTCCATTTTGATATAAAAATGGTGTCTTAACGCTAAGTAATGAGTGAGTAATAAGGGTTCAAAGTTGATGTCTCCAAAAGAAATCACCACCTTAAGTCACTTTGCGTATTTTTGCCGTGCAAAACTTTCGCAAATTGGTTTTGAGGAACAGTTAAAATTTCCCAACACTTTTAGACGAAAATGCTACACACGATACAGCTGGTAGGTTTCGTTGAATCTGTAATTTTGTGGTTGACCTACTACTTGTGGTTTACCCGTCCATATTAATTATCGTCGTCATTACCAGTTTGGAATTGCACTTGTATATACTTAACATTTCAGGGACACCGCAGGCCAAGAACGGTTTGAAACCATTACAAAGCAATATTATCGCAGGGCTCAGGCAAGTCATGCTCGTGTTGACTATATTTGTGAATTTATGCATTTCGGCATTTCCAAAAAATTGCCTGCCCCTGGCGTGCATATTTTCGTTACTACGGGCCTACTGGGCCTAAAATCTGCTCTAGTTCGTTGTGAACAAATCAGCTGGGTAATATTGTAATTCAACACCTACTATTTATCAACCACTCTGTCTGTCTACAGTTAGATTCTGGTGGTGCCGTTTGGTACGTACTTAAAGTCGGAGGGGGAGGGTTGACAACGATCTGTCTAACAAAAGAAACTATTATTTACAGCTGTCTGTACGTATATAGTGGTCTAAGATTCGCTACAATTTTGCTACTTCTGTTCAAGTGTTCTCAAAATACGTATAATACGTATGTGGGTACATGTTTCTTGCTTCCAGCTTTTTTGTGAGTATTGTACATGCATTATTTGGAGCAAGAATATTTGGAGTGGGAACTTCTTGTTTTGTCCTCCAGAAAGTGTTTCTTAACAGCGCCCAAATTCACCACCAGCCTGCATAAATGTGTTTAATTGTCGGCTGCCATCCTTTTTTTAACAGAAGCAGGATTTTATATTTCAGGGTGTATTGCTTGTTTACGATATCACCAATGAAGCGAGCTTCCGTCATGTACTAAAATGGATAGCCTATGTTAGGCAGTATGCTGGTGATAGTGTAGAGATGACCCTTATAGGAAACAAGACGGACATCAGTGATTTCCGACAAGTTCCTCGTGAAGAAGGACTTAGAGTACGTAAGTTTTGATCGGGGGGGGGGGGGAGGCGTTCAGAAAATGGTATATTTGGTTAGCTTTTTATTTGCATTAGCTTTGTTGAATAAGAAAATTATATTATTTCTGTATTCGTATAGCGTAACCTGACATGGACTAAGATCGCACCCCCTCCCTAAATCACCCCCCCCCCCTTTACGGATTTGGCATATCTCTCTCAGAACAGAAAAGTGTCGGAGACGTGGTTTTTGTTAGTAGCATATTTTCCCTAGCTTCTCCGGTATTATCAATCTATGTTAAACTATCTTAAACCTCCTTAAAATTTGGAAACTCTAAGTTTTCCTTTGGTTGAGACTAACTTTTGGCCGGCTTTATACCTTTAGAATTTGCAGCGTGACTCAGTTCTTTAGTTTAGCTACTAGTCACCAGAATTTGAGATGAGTTTTTTGTTATGGAAGGATCCGTTAACTACCTGATTTCCGACGGAACCCCCATCCGCAAATGTGACCTATCATTCGAGATTGCTAAATGATAGGTCACACTGGCGGGATGGTTCCGATAGAAGGCTTATTGTAGAAACGAGTGAACATACGCATTTGCGTACTAGGTACTGGTTTGCGGGGGTTTAGTAGGTACGAATTGCGAGGGGGCCGTTAGCACGCAAAGCAAGGCTCGCTGGCTGATAACATAGAGTGCGACTCTTGGCTTGTCACACTGATGCATTATGTACTCTTGCTTGTGCACATATGTCTCCATGTTTTTATTTCAGTTTGCCCAGCAAAATCAGATGGCATTTTTTGAAACAAGTGCCTTCACCGATAACCAAATCAATTTGGTAAAGAAATGCTTATTATTTTTCACACATTTTCTGGATTTCCGAAATCAAAAGTGTACATTGTTGTAGGGGTGATATCTGACGTACCAAGCGCACTGGATGGGGTGACTGCGTACTAAGCCTGTTTACTCTTGTTATTGTCAAATGATAAACTTAGACGTAGCTGGAACGTAGCAGAATAAGCACAGCTTTTTAATGAAATGACTTACTGAACTGATTTTCCACTGTACAACAATTGACTTTACTCGGGTGGTTCTAAAGTCAATCATAAGTCAATAACTTATGCTGGGTTGGGCTCGGTTTCCTTCGTTAATATTTTTCATTTCACAAGAGTGTACTTGCTTTTGGGGGCGTGTCCGAGAGTGTGGATTCATGGAGTTTGGGAGGACCTCCTCTGTTTTTCGGTGCCAAAAAGAAAATTTTAGTTAATGTTAGTACACCTTTGGTCATTTGCCATCCCCCTGTCCGAGTTAATAAGGGCTAATCTCAGGCTATTATCAAACTGCATGTCACATGGATCATGGTATTTACTAGCGACTATCCCAATGTATATGTGTAACAGAGATCATGGAACAATTAAAAATTATGTATACTTTCTTAAAGTCTGAATGTTTTGCTAACAAATTTCCCATACCCCCCGCTCCCTTCAAAATCGACGATTCACCCTGCCTGCTATTTTCAGTTTTGTTGCGCATTTTCCAGCCTTAATGTTTCATTTTTTACTACTGATTATTCAGATTTATGAAGATCTGGTTCAGCGAATTATGGTGAATCAGGCCGAGGAATTGGCCCGACAGAAGGTGGATTCCATGCC
Organism: Trissonchulus latispiculum; assembly: GCA_030248195.1. Classification (NCBI taxonomy): domain Eukaryota; kingdom Metazoa; phylum Nematoda; class Enoplea; order Enoplida; family Ironidae; genus Trissonchulus; species Trissonchulus latispiculum. The sequence goes on from JASAND010023192.1 coordinate 10,612, forward strand.
GTCCGATACGGATTCGGACTATGGTGGGAGCTCCCTGATGCTGAATAAGGCCGGTCGCCGTACTAAACAGTGCTGTTCTAATGTCTGATGAAAGAGGGATTCTTCTTGTCAAAAATGTTCCCTTTAGTTTCAATTTCAAATGTTGCCACTGTGTCTTTTTATTAGGTTGTGCGTAAGTGTGTTTAGCTTAATACGTAACTTATTGCTGTTGCATAGACGGGCTTGTTCTGGAAAGGGGGGGGGGAGAGAATTTCCTTGTGGGAGACGCTTCTTGGGGCCCTTCCGAAAGTTCGAGAGGCAAGGATGTTGGGAGAGGGAGCGACAAATATTATATTATTGCAACTGTTTTTTAAATTTAGTATTACAAAAGGAAACTAGTGTATAAAAGTTAAGAAAATTTTTGAAAATTTTGTCGTCAGACCGAAGACGATGCCGAAGACCCACTACTATCTTCAGAATAAGCACAGCTTAGTGTTCATGGAAATAGGGAAACGTCAAAATTAGACTGTTTTATATTGCGAGAAGAATGGGAGCTTTCTTCAGTTTTAGATATCGATATTTACAAGCAGAGCAGGCTAGAGATGAGCATTTCGGCCCGGCCCGCGGGTCGGTTCGACATCCATTGGTTAGCTGGGCCGAGAATTTTTAACTGCCGGCCGAAACGGGCCGGGTCGACTATAGAAAATTTTGTTATAAATCACTAAAATTAGCTAAATATTCACTCATTCTGGTTATTTGACAGCAAAATTTAACATTTCGCTGCATAACTTAGCATTCCATCCTGCAGTATTGTTAGTAAAATTTTTGAAATTTCCTTTCGTCGGGCCGGACCGGACCGCAAAAAATCCGTTCCATGCTCATCTCTATTTTAAAAGGGGCATTGAATTATAATAAGCTGTGCTTTTTCTCTTTTCTTATCAACTTGCTGTTATCTGCCTATTTTTCAGCTGTAATTAAGCGCTTAGTTCGTAACATAGTGTGAATAATTTTATTAATATATTCGTTCATATCACTGACTTTTATTATGAGATCTGTTCTTTAAACTTTATTTTCATAGTGTATACATCTTCAGCTGTATATTATGATGCCATTTTTTGCGTAACACCGCTTGCATAATCTTGGCTTGTCTTTGAAGTCGCCGCCATTCGTCTTGCGGTTTTGAGCTTTTATCACTAACCAGTAATCTCGTATTTTTGTCTCTTCATTGTATTATCTTTATTTTACTTTAATTCAATGTTTTATGTATCCTTGTATATACGTATTCGTTATCTAGTTCCCTGGAATTGGATTTATCAGAGATGTTTCGGAACATAGGAAAAGTTTCTGAGCGGAGAATATATTCTTCATTGTTTTGTTGCATGAGATAAAACAAAGCATAATTGCTTTTTATAACCGTTGAAAAGCTCAACTCGTACTGCATTCAATGGTGTAAATCGTTTTGCCATAGCTACAGTTAAACAGTGACGTTTGGCAAATATCCGCATTTATCCATGATTTGTATGTACTTAGTTTTTAAAATTAAGCCTGCTTTGAACAGTCAGAACGCTGCAGCAGGAGTTACAGCTTTCCAGCCGTTTATAGACAAGCTACGTAGCTTTGTTGATCTCTTGCGGTGGACTGCGGAACTAAACCAACTTTCCTTTTCCTACGATCTTCTATTTCTCCTGTTGCATCTTTTCATGGATAATGTAGTCTTTAAGCTTATGTTTCGCCAATACCTTAGCAGCTGATAATGTTTTTATCCGTCCGTGTGTACTATAATTTTATTATACTTTATTTTGTTTACTGTCTGTTTTAAAGTGCAGCTGTTTAAGAAGCCGTTGGGCTTAGCTGTGTGGCCTCTTGTGGCCTATTATACGTATGTTCATGAATTGGTACTTATCGTTCTAACCTCTCCTTCCTATCAGAAGGCCTTTGAAACTGAGCCTGATTTCGGCGTTCCAGTTTTATTTTACCTTGCTGATAAGTTTACCGTTTTGCGGCCGCGCAGAGCCTCCGTAGTCAAGTAGTTTACCTATATTTACTTCAATAGCTTGTCCGGTAAAACAAAATTGTGGTGAAATTAATTCAGGCAACTGCTTAATGGTACAGTACAAAAATAGAATACGGAATTGATAAACTATACGTTTATGTATATTTTTATTCTTTCTGTAATTTGAAACAATATTTAACAGTTAAAAATTTGTTGTTTTTGTGTATTTCTCATAATCTGAAGTTTGTGTAGCGCACAGACAGGCCCTGGCTTGACCTGTTTCTCTGAGATTCCTATTTCCTACTGTTGTTTGTGTTGTCCTTGCATTTACTGTTATTCCGTTTTTTGTTTATGGTCACTGTTATAGTCTGTGATACTCTCTGTGGTATTATCATCTGTTTTTGGACCAAGTTTTTTGTGGCTTCTATTCACTGTACATACACTATAATACTGTCATGAGTATTTATGTTTTACATTTATTGCAGTACAGTACATGAGTGCCTTTTAGTTTGGTATAACATAATTGGTTTTTGAGGATATTTGATTCTTCTTCAGCACTTTATGGGACAACTGGTTTAACGGTTTAAACTATTTGCTGGGCGGGCTGTGCAATTCCTGATTTGGTTCCTGACAAAGTGATTTTTGAAGTTTCTCCCGGAATCTCGTTTGTGTTCAACAATTATGTAAATCTTTGTAATTCGGATATTGAATTTTTGAATTTTAGTTTAAAATTTTTTGTAAATTATGTAGGTACCTGTATGCGTATAGTTGGCTTGGCTGACGTACCTTTTGATACACAGGTAAATGAATGTTCTATAAGCTTCGTTGATTCTGGTTTTGTTTGCATTGTTTTAACAGTATACATTTGTTTTATGTTTATGCCTGTGGTGCTGGTAGCAAACATTTATCTGTGTAGAGATCGTTGTATATTTATTGAAATAAAAATATAGAGTGCCAAATACAGGCTTCTTCATGTTTGCTGTGTTGATTTTGCTGAAATGAATAGAACAGAATTTGATGAGCAGATGTATGTTAGCATTACCGTTAGTTTTCAACAGTGTGAGATAGATAGCGCAGAGCTGGAAGTGGGTTGTAACTTGTGACCCGTAGGCATCTGCGACCCGCTTGTTTCACTGGGGTTGGCTAGGTCAGCTTGACTCAGTTCCTTTAGTTCGGAATTTTCGCATATTTAACTGCTAAGGCAGTTTTAGCTAAAGCCGACTTTTTATGAGATGCAATGAAGCGTAGGGAAGCCTGAAAGAATTGAAATAAGATAACACCACGATAACCAGCGACTAGGGTTTTTCCCGAGCCGTGAGGCGAGCCCTGGGCTGGACCCGTTTAGGCTCGGCCGGGAAAATTTTGTGTTTGGCTCTGCCCGGCTGTGGCTGAAAGTCAGGCCCGGTTCTAGAAGCCGTGCTTCCTGGCCTGTCGGGCTCACCAGGCTTGCATGGCTCATCGTGCCTGCCGGGCTTCGTTTTCGAGTCTGGGACTTCCTGCTATTCTGTGGCTTTGAGACGGGCCTAGTGGCGGGCCCGAGCTTTGGAGTCCGTGCGTGTCACCGGGCCCGAGGATTTAAAGGCGAAGGAGCGGGGCCGCTCCTGGTTGCGGGCTCCGGCCTGGGACAGGCCCGAGCCCGACCCGCTCAATTTCTTATCGGAAGAACCCTACCCGCGACTAGTGTGAAGTTTGGCCCTATATGTTCTTGTTGCTTCAAAATAAAAGACCGGACTTCGAATAAATTTAGGAAAACTAAGCAGGTTCGAAACGTAGGTGTGTTATGTTAAATCTTAATCTCCAACTCTCCTCCTATTCTAGAAAACCTATCAGAATGTCACAAAAACTTTATTTCTAACGAACAAAACTGGTAATATTTCAGATGCACACCACAAATTAGTATCAATCAGTACAAAGAAAACGTAAACAACAAATGTAGCCGATTGTAGAATTCACTAGTGCGTTAACATGGCAGACCCTGCACTTTTCCACTATACTAACTGGTGACCCCACTTAAGAACTGAAGTAACTGGTTTCTGCAAAGACTTATATAGTAGAAAGAAATCAATTAAGCCAGTACTTTGCGCAAATTAGTGTGATTGACCGTTTGTTATAACAAGAATTTGAACTTTGACCTCTATTATTTCAAACACCAATTCTTCAACAAAATACGACACAGACACCTTTTCATATGTAGTGTCAACTTCATAGCAAAACATAGAATATACAACTTTTAGTCTTACTGTAAAATACTGTAGACTAAATTACTGTAACATCACTGTGAAGTTATTGTAAAGTTCTATAGATTACGGTAGATTTCGACTCTTAGATTTAGGCTTAACACGTCTGACTGACTGATATTCCACACTAGCTTCCAACTCTGGAATCGGTTCACCATTATTTGCTGCTCTCAGCAGTAAGCCGGTTCATTCTCCAACGGATAGACAAAATATTGGTTTCTAACATTTCTTTAATTATTCGTTTCTCAGTTCCTCCGTTTTACTAGCTTTACAACTAGTGTTGTCCTCGATTCGCTGAAAAGTGGGCTGTCTGCCCCCTCCCCGAATTTTCGGGGCCGTCCGAGTAGACGGCTATCGGCACTATGTAAGTGTGCTTTCTTAGGACGAAACGAACCATTACAGACATTGTTTTCGCTTCCTATAGTCCTATCCTAAGAAAAACCTCTAATTAATTACAAGCAAAAAGAAATCAGCACAAATCAGCAAATCCGTTAATGTTTTGCAGTTGCAGACAGCAAACGAAATTCATTGCGATCGCAAAACGGATCCTAATCGTTAACCTGCAGTTGACGAACGGCTAACAAGATGAAGCAGATTTCGCAACTATATATAAGCCATTTTGTTTGTGATCATCCTTTTAGCAGACATCTTTTAGAAATAGTATGGGCACGACAGCAAGCTGAGAATGTGTTGAAAGAAAGAAAGAAAGAAATGTGGGGTCTTTCCCATTATCCCCCCCATAGCTTCGTAGAAGTACTGAAGATGCACACTTTGACGGATTGAGTTGAAATTTGGTAGGGGTAGGTTTTCGGACCTGCTAATTTCAAAAATGCAAAAATTTTAAAATTTAAAAATTTTTTAAAAATTTTAAACTTTTAGTTTGGTAAGGGGGGACCAAGAGGAACCGAAAAATTTTTTGCCTTCGATTTTGCTGAAAAGATGTATATAGGGGTTTTCGGGGTCGTAGAACACGAATCTGAAATCCGTTTTTCGATCCAGCTTTTTGTTAGCTCAGGCTAAGCTTACATCTTAAGCTTAGAACTTTAGCTTATATTGAGCTAACAAAAAGCTGGATCGAAGAACAGATTTCAGATTCTTGTTCTACGACCCCGAAAATCCCTGTATACATCTTTTCAGCAAAATCGAAGACAAAAAATTTTTCGGTTCCTCTTGGTCCCCCCTTACCAAACTAAAATTTTAAAAATTTTAAATTTTTTAAATTTTAACATTTTAAAATTTTTGAAATCAGCAGGTCCGAAAAGCTACCCCTACCAAATTTCAACTCAATCCGTCAAAGTGTGCATCTTCAGTACTTCTACGAAGCTATGGGGGGGATAATGGGAAAGACCCGAAATGTGTTGCAGTAACATTTAGAAAAACTATCGTTATTAAGCATTGGAGGAAAGCGCAGGAAGGCGTGCAGACACATCAGATATACGCACTAGTTGGACTTAGCAGCTAGCTATTATGCACTAAATGCATGTTTTATTTGGAACAATACAAATGGTTATACAGAGAAATGTCAAGCTTAGAATGGTTTGGGCGGGGGCCGACGTTGCGGACGGCCCCCGGGACCGTTGCATGGCCGGCCCCCAAAATTGGGCTCGCCCCCAATTTTTGGATGGAGGCTGGGCCGGCTCGAAGACCGACCCCCGAACAACACTAGTTATAACTGAAACTCCGTTGCTCTAAAAGTTGAAGAACAGCAGAAGTTTAAATATGTACTTGGTTCCCATTCAAAAATCGGACTTAGCCTTTGCTATTTCGCAGCTAATCTTCAACGTTTTTGGTGCAGTCCTGGGTGACAAACGAATTAATATAAATAGGTAAAAATAATCAATTGTATGTGTTTGTGTAATTTAGTAAATCATCCGTTTTACGACCACTACTTCAAATGATGGTTTGCAGTAACTCAAGAATGACCACGTTGTGTTGTATCTGCCTGCATCTGATTTCTGCGATCTTGCCCCCAATCTTGAAGACTGGTTCGATTCTCGGTATCCGACCGGCCCTGCGACTCAAAAGTGGTCGATTGAAAGCTGTAGGACGTAAACAAGTGCTACCAAGAGTACATAATAACTAAGAGTGTGACAAGCGTCACACTCTTAGTTATCAAGCAGAAAACATCACAATAACGGCCTACCCCCCCCCACAACTGAGTACCTGGTGACCCCCCCCACAACTGAGTACCAGGTACACAATTGTGCACGAGCACTCGCTTGTATGTTTACATGTTGAAGCCAAAAACATTCTATCAGCAGCTGGCCACTTTTTAGTTTCAACATGTAAACATACAAGCGAGTGCTCGTGCACAATTGTGTACCTGGTACTCAGTTGTGGGGGGGGGGTCACCAGGTACTTAGTTGTGGGGGGGTAGGCCGTTATTGTGCAGATGATGTCTGCAGCCTAATAACTAAGAGTGGGACGCTTGTCACACTCTTAGTTATTATGTACTCTTGGTGCTACTAATGTCGCAATGAAGCAGCTGACATCAGGAGGCAAAATTGGGGGAGCGGACTGGCGAGAACACCGAAAAACCGGATAACACCGATTCTGGGGAGGTGAGTTCAAGGTCTTGGTCTTCGACTCCTTCCCTAAGAGACGTATGATCGATCAAAAATCCAAGAGTGAATATATGCTTCCTCCGATTGGGAGGAGTTTGGAGGAACCGAAAATCCTTTCTACATAGCTCCAGTTATCAGTGGAAGTAGCATAACCGACATGCAATTAGGCAGTAGCCCCTTCAATTGCGGAGATCCCAGAAAGACTGTCCCTATTTTGGGGGCAATGCCACCAAATAGGTCCTCTTCTGTGGAGACCATTACATGTGCAGGAGGCGGAATGTAGGGGTGGGGGAAATCGGCGGCCGAAGGCCGCTGCAACCCCGGATTTTCCGAATTCTGGGAGGGGTGACGTTAAGCGACCCCTCTGGGGTGTGAGCTCCAGGTCTGGGGGTAAGCACATGCCTGGGGTGACTCGTATTAGCAAGATTTGATTGCCTTCTCCTAACAAGGATCTTTTTAGGTATGTATATTTTTAAGGAAACATTCAGAAATCTGTTTTGTTTGTAGTGGCTTTGTATAACAGTGTTTCGGCTTGTTTGTGCTACGGTTAGCATGGATCTGCAACGTTTGCTCCTCCCCACGAAACTTGACCCCTAAAGACAATTGCCTCCAATTAGGGTTTGAGACCGGCCGGGGTTTTACCGGCCGGCCGGCTACCAGTCTGGAGCAGTTTGCAGTGCAGCTATTATGACTGTTATGTGAGATATTGATTTTCGGATGTTATATTAGAAAAATGTAGGTGTACGTGTACACTGACTGCACAGCCTATACTAAAATCAGGCTTTTTGGTATACCTTTTTTTACAGTTTTTGTATAAATAGGCATCTTCAGCTTCCAAACCATGACCCTCCTTGAAGCATATTTAGTTTTTGTCCTAGTACTATCGGCGCTGGAGCAGGAAGATGATGAAGAAGAGAGTAGAGTATGAAGCAAAATCCGAGGCTAATTGTTGATATTTTAAAACTTCGAGAGCCAGAGAGTATTTTGATTATTGTCGTCCAATAAGACTGTAATTTGTTGTGAATTAAACACGCTCTATATAGTATTATAGCTACAGTAAGAGAAGTTAACAGTGAGTTAGTTAAGTTGGCGTGGCTTAGTTTAGGCGTATAGGTTCTGTTTTTTTAGCATAGCTAGCTAGATTTGGAGTAATTTTAAGTTTATAGCTGTTCTACATTGTAAATTTCTGATTGTCCATTTGCATCCGGCGAGTGAAAAAGTCGTCCTCCGGCGGTCGGCTCCAGCTGGCCGGCTTCAAACACTACCTCCAATTGAAAGTTTTGTAGCATTTTTGTTTTGTTTTCGGCTGTCGTTATATTGTTTATATTGAATCAGATATGAAAGTTGTGCCATAACAGGCATAATAGCAAAGTTTTACAAATTAATCCTTTTGGCTTCAAAAACAGGAAAAGATACAAATTAAGGCAAATTCGACAAATATATGGCTGTGTACTTGTACAACCGAAAAACCGTAAAATATTCCAAAATTCTCAATTTGTCGCTGGAGGCAAGTGTCTCACAGAGGAGTAAGGGACGTGGAGAGAACTGTCGCTGGGGCAATTTTTGTTGGGTCAAGCGACTGCCGCCAAGCGTTAGCATAATTTTTTAACATTTTTTAAACTTACGTAATATATACTAACTTTACTGATTACAATATTTACAATACATATATATAACTGTTAATTTATAGATTAACAGATTAACGGAGATTTATGTTCAACACGATGCTAGCACCAAGTGAGAGCATGGGTGCTCTTGGGAAGACCGGGCCGACTGGTACCGAAGGGCGCGCTCCCGCGTCAGGATCTACTCCTGAATATGTGAGTTTGTAATGATTTTTCACGAAATGCATCGTTTTTGATAGCGCAATCTTGTGTGTAACAAAAATCAATGAAAACGACTAGGTAAAAGTTTTTAGGAAGATATTCACAAAAGGAAAACATGCCAACATCTTAGTCGTATATATAGAGAAGTTTTCGGAGTCGCAGACTACGGTTGTACTAATGCGTACCTCAAAAGTTTTAATTTTCGCCTCTGAAAAATCATCAGATTTGATTCAGTTCGATTTTCTGCACCAGAGAAATGAATTGATTAGATTCAGATCGATTTTTTCAATATGAAAGAGTTTTGATTTTGATGCAGTTTTTACCAAAACTGAATTTTGACGCGACTTTTGATTTTCAATTTTGCGTTTTTGAAAATTTTACAAAATTTAAACCAACCTAATTCATAATCACCAGAGGTTGTTGTAGTGATAACATAAAAATTTCAGGACTTGTTTTGAGAACATAAAATTTTTATTGTTCATAATATTAAATGCCAATTGCTGCCTTAGAGATTCTTACTATAATTTAGACTTTTTGGCTTTAATGAAATCCTTGCATGCTAATCTTTATCAAAGTTAGAGCTAACGTAAAAATAATGATCTAACAGTCTCTCGAAAGGCTGCATAAAGCAATAAACCTTATTATAGTAAATGCCTGCCAATATAGCCTCCAAACTAAAAATTAAAAAATCCCTTGTTAAGATTTTGCTGGTATCTCTGTCGTGAGCACTGCCCTAGTGAAGAGCACAAACAAACCTTAAAACTACATAGTAATAGGTTTAACAGTACTCGAAAAGATGCATTATGAAAAAGTATTTTTCATAGTGCATATGAGACTAAGTGAAAGCTTTTAGCATATTTATATTCTGCTGAATCAAAATGTGAATCAAAATCGCATCAAAATCAAAAATACTGATTCATGGACAAAAGTTTTGATTTGATTCAGTTCGATTTTGGCTTCTGAAAATTCAGTTAGATTTGATTCAGTTCGATTTTTGCTGTGAAATATTAAGTGACTTGATTCAGTTCGATTAATCAAAAATCAAAACAACCGTATCACAGACCACGTAGCTGTTATCTGACTTTTGATTTAGTCTTTAGTTAACTTAATGGAAACTAATGCTTCACGCGTATTCTAAGCAAACAGAAGGTTCAGTCGAAAAGCGATCCTATTCTCTCTAAGTAACGACCCGTTTGCTACTTTACAACAAATTGGAGCCAAAAATCTTTTGAATTCCCCTTGCGAATCCAATGAATCGCATTTTGTGGGGTCGAAATTTATGACATACTTGAACTATAGCGCGGTTGAAAACATCCCTAAGTACTTAGCCTGCGCCAAATTCTTTGAAGGTCTCCAGGAACAAATGTTCAGTAGGAAAAATATATTTTACATAATATACAAGGTAAATAATGCGATAAATCCCAATTTATGGACATATATATGGTGAGATTTTAACAAACAGTGTCCATGCTTACAATAAATTTTCCAAGAGAAGCTAAGTTTGACGGGTATAGCTTAACGCTAAGCATAGTATGAGATGCAGTGAGCACTCTGCAATCTAACTGCCCTAGAGTTTGCAATAAGCCGAGGTGTATGCTTAAATATTGTGTACTGCAGTAACACTATTGTGTGAATTTATGTCCATGTTAGTTCGTTACACGAATCGGCGAAGCAAAGTTTGGAAGTAGGTACCATTTTCGGTACTGGCCCCGCCGTTACCCGCAAACTGGTACCCGTACCGCCCCGCAAGATACCCGCAAAATTTTTGGAATGCCATACGAATATTATACTGCCCAATTTATTTATAAGTGCCTCTAATGAAAATAACGTTCATTTTTTAAAGCTTCCAAACGACGTTACCTAATATATATGTAGTGTGCTCAGGGATGTTGACTAAATGTCGGTGCCATGGTGAAATTTTTCCACCTAGAAAATTTCACCGGCGAAATATTTCCTCCCTTAACAATACTATCAGTGAAATTTTTTCAGAGGGAAACATTTCACCGTTAAGCTGTATTTGAAATTTAAAAGCAGTTTTCAATATTGAAGCTAATTTCTTTTTCCAGAACTTGTTTAATCACTTGAAAGCTTTAATCATTGTTTGATGTAATTACAAAATTTTTAAATTATATATCGCATAAAAGCAGCATAAAGCTCCATCAAGCATGAAGATCCTCAATATTCAAGTTATGTACATACTGTATTTGTCATTAATTCTTCCTTTTTAGAGTCCTGCATGTTAATCGTTACTGTATTATATATGTATATATTTGGTTGTGTTCCCCTAATATTTATTGGCAGTTTAGAGTTCAGGAAGCCGGATCAAAAAAATCAAAAAGTTAAATTGAGTTTTAAGGCTTTGTTCCCAGTTTTAAGGCTTTATTTGTTTTTTACTGTATTTAACGTTTCACTAAATTAAATTTGATTAAATTAACCCAATTTTAAATAATAAATTTACAACAGAAACCTAATGAACCCAGAAATGAGGTTTATGACCAGTAAAATATACCTCTAATAGTTTTCTAAACTGTCATGTAGGAAGCCTTGAAATGAAATTTTTGAATGAATCTTTTAGATGTATATACATGTGACTTGGCTACTCTTCCGAGAAACGGACAACTTGTAAAACGAAAAAGGAGAATTGGAGAGCTCTGTTTGGTCTACATCTGAACCAAAAACCTAATTCGAGAAATTTAAGCTGCTGTTAAGCTCATGAAAGTATTAACTGAAAGTTATCTCATACATGTGACTTGGCTACTCTTCCGAGAAACGGACAACTTGTAAAACGAAAAAGGAGAATTGGAGAGCTCTGTTTGGGCTACATACATCTGAACCAAAAACCTAATTCGAGAAAAGTTAAGCTGCTGTTAAGCTCATGAAAGTATTTGTAGTGGGCGACTGTGAGAAGAGAGGACAAGTAGACTGATTTAATCACAGAAAACAAGCACTTATATAGGCCGTAAACTAATTTGCATATTACACAGCATAACAATAACAAAGACTTAGAGTTTCACGTGAATGTCAAGTCTGCAGACACTACATCACCCTTTCTTCCATGGAGGGTTGAAGACCCTAGGCAAATCCGGCTTGGAAGAAATCGGGGACACGTCGGATTCGTTGCTGGCGCTGATGTCCCTGATCATTGGGCTGATGATTCGGAGGCGGATCTGGAGCTGGGACTTCGGCAACGTCTTCCGCTTCAGGAGGCAGTGGTAGAATCGGTGCGTCGTCTTCGTCGTTTTCTTCGGACGTGACACGGGCTTTGGTAAGTTTCCTGGCGTGCCATATCTTCCCATTCTCCAGTTGGTAGGTGAATTTACCCTTCCGTCGAATGATTCGCAGAGGCTTGGACCACGAAGATTTTCCCTTCGGAGTCCATGGCAATCGACATCGAACCCAATCTCCTGGCATGAGGCTGTTGGATTCTGGCATGACTCGCAGCTTCTTCGGCTTGTGCAGTGTCGGCGGCGTAAGCATCGTCTTCATCTTTCTTCCTCCGTGAAGAACTTCGAACGGTGACAAACCTGTGATGGAATGTGGCGTACTTCGGTAGGTGACAAGGATCTTCCTGATGCATGACTCCCACGTTGATCCTTCGAGGCATCCAATCTGTAATCCTTCCTTCATCACTCGGTTGAATCTCTCCACCATTCCATTAGACATAGGATTGTAGACGGCAGTCTTCAGATGTCTGATGTTGCGCTCCTTGAGGTAGGTTTCGAAATCTCCCGAAATGAATTGTGGCCCATTGTCAGTGACCAATTCGGCAGGATATCCATGGCGAGCAAAGACCAAATCCAAGAATTTGATCACATCTGCAGTAGTGTAGTTGGAGCGGCATCCAACCTCGGGCCATTTGGAAGTGTAGTCTTGGAGCACAAGTAGGAATCGTTGATGATATGGAGCAGTGGCAAATGGTCCCGCAATGTCCAACGCTAGGCGGGTCCACGGCATCGTCGGCACTTCAGTAGGCTGTACCACTGAAGGTAGCGGCTTAGCTGACTTGTCAGACAGCTGGCAGGCTCCACATCGGTTGACCCAATCTTCGGCATCTTTCTGCATCTGTGGCCACCAGTAGGTTTCTCGCAGTCGTTGCTTCATCCTGACAACGCCTGGATGGCCATCATGTGCTAGGGCAAGCACACGTCTTCTCAGAGTTTCAGGAACAATCAGAACTGTTCCCTTGAAAAGACCGCCGTTGACTTCGGACAAATCATTCCGGACTGGATAGAACGGTTTCAGGTCTGGATCAACCTGATCGTTCTTCGTCCATTGGCGTCGCATCACTTGCATCAGCTTCCTCAGCACGGGATCAGCTTCGACTTCTTTCTTCAGTTCTTCTGCGGAAATTGCAGCAGAAATGGCAAATGCTGCAACGTAGGCATCGCAGCAAGACTCAGGAATGTCTTCGGTATTCTTCAGTGGCAAAGGCAACCTGGACAAAGCATCAGCGAGAGCGTTGTCCTTGCCTGGCTTGTACTCGACTCTGTAATCGAATTCCGCCAGACGCAAGTACCACCTGGCAATCCGCAGTGGCTTGTGACCCTTGGCTCCAATCGGTGTATTGAACAGCGAAACCAGGGCTTGCTGATCCGATCGTATGGTGAATTGATTTCCCCATAGAAGGTATTTCCACTTCTCACATGCCCAAACGACAGCATAGGCTTCCAGTTCTGTCACGGAATATCGTCTCTCGGTAGGTGACAGGCTCCTGGAGGCGTAGGCAATGACGACTTCTCTTCCGTCATGAATCTGAGATAGAGCAGCACCCAGTCCAACTGTTGAGGCATCTGTAGTAACGAACGTCGTACTACCCTTGCGGTAGAATCCTAGGACTGGCTTGCTGCAAAGATCTTGGATGATGTTTTTGTAGGCATCATCCACCTCTTGTGTCCACTCCAACTGGGAGGACGAACTTCGCTCGGCAGCTCTCAGCGGCTCCACTCTTGTTGAAAAGTGTGGCAGGAATCTGAGGTAGTAAGTGGCAGCTCCGAGGAAAGTCTTCAACTCCCGAACAGTCTTCGGCTTCGGCATCTGAGCAATCGCTTCGACATTGTCCGCCAAAGGCAGCACTCCTTGATCGGAAAGAGTGTGGCCGACGAAGTCGATCTTGCTCTTGTGCAGGTCCAGCTTCGGTGGTTCCACAGTTGCTCCAACCTCTTCAAGTCTTCTCAGGACCTTGAGCAATCGTTGATCATGAATTTCTTTGGTCGACCCATGGATGAGGATGTCGTCGACCAAAGGAACCACTCCTTGAAGCCCGGACAGGATCTGTTCCATTGCCTTCTGGAATACACTGGCAGAGCTTTTGTAGCCCATAGGCAATCGGCAATACTGGAACAATCCGATCGGCGTCAGAAATGCAGTGAGGTGACGGCTGTCTTCCGTCAATGGCAGCTGGAAGTAGGCTTTTCGCAAATCAATCTTGCTGAATATCTTCGACTGGCCAACATCAGTGAGGATTTCTTCTGTAGTGGGTAGCGGGTACTGGTCCGCTACCACGGATTGATTGAGATTTCGCATGTCGCAGCACACGCGAACTTCGCCAGATTTCTTCGGTACCACAACCATTGGATGGACCCATTCAGCGGCCTCAATCTTCTCGATGATACCGGCTGACTCCATCCTCTTCAGTTCTTCGATGGCAGGTTCCATCAATGCCAGTGGTGGTCTTCGCAGCTTCGTGGCAATCGGCTTTGCTCCATCTTTCAATCGGATTCGATGCATGAATCCTTTGAGAGGACCCAGTTCCTCCCTGAACAGCTTCGGAAACTTCGCCTGAACATCATCAATCTGACCGATTGAGTTGACCTCTTCTGGACCATTGGCACGGAGCTGAATCTTCAGAGCTCGGAAAAGGTCCATTCCGAACAGAGGCTTATCGTTGACATCGACCACGATAAGGTTGACGTCTGCCTGGCGATCCTTGAAACGGACCGTGGCTTGAACTGTTCCGGCGACTGGCAGTGCTGTTCTTCCGTACCCGACTGCTGACAGCTGGCATGGACGTATTCTTGCTCCCGGAAATTCTCTTTTCATCTGCCTCAATGGTAGGATGGATCTGGTGCATCTTGTATCGACGACCATCGGCAGATGTCGAGTGACTCCGGCAATGCTGACTTCGAAGGCTGGAATGATGAGTTCAGTTGAGGCTGCTGGAACCTCAACCTCGGCCTTCAAGATGTCCACTGACGATGTTGTGGCTGGCTTCGATCTGGACCGTCTTGGCGTAGGCGTCTTCTGGAACGCCTTCTTCTGTTGGTCTGATGCTCGGCAGACAGCGGCAAAGTGACCCATTTTGCCACAAGCATCACATGTCTTCCCCAAAGCAGGGCACCTCGGATCCTTCGGGCGATGACCTGGCTTTCCGCAACAAAAGCAGGTCTGGGCTGATTGATTCTGAGGCTTCCATGGTCTGGCTGGTTTGGATGAGGCGGCATTCACTGAGGACGAGACCTGAGAACCGGAAATGGCCTTCGCATCCCTGCTAGCCTGTTCCACCTGACGTGCCACTGAGAGAGCCTTCTCCAGTGTCAGGTCGGCTTCCATCAAAAGTCTCTCCCTGGTTCTGGAACTGGAGGTCTTCTCCACCAGTTGATCCCTGATGAGCTCCTCTTCCAGATCCCTGTAGTTGCACGGAACAACAAGGCGTCGCAGTTCCGCCAACCATTCATCCACCTTCCGGGTTCCCTGGGCACTTTCCCTGAACCGGACCCGGGCAGCCACCAGGTTTTCCCTGGCGCCGTCCCACCACGCACAGAGTCTGGCAGTGACTCCGACCTCTTCTTCTTCGGCCTTGGGACGGCCAAGGAACAGAGCCGAGAAGTGACTCTGACGTCGTCTTCTTTGGCCAAGGAACAGAGATTGGAAGCAGCTCTGACCTCGTCTTCTTCGGCCTTGGGACGGCCAAGGAACAAAGCCTGGAAGCGGCTTTGACCTCGTCTGCTTCGGCCTTGGGACGGCCAAGGAACAAAGCCTGGAAGCGGCTTTGATCTCTTCTTCTTCGGCCTTGGAACGGCCTGCGCACGGAGTCTGGAAGCGACTCCAACCTCTTCTTCGGCCTGGAAACGGCCTTGGCAGAGCAGTCTTTCAAGCCTGGAGGCGGCTTGAAAGTCTTCTTTCTTCGAGCCTGGGGGCGGCTCAGCAGTCTTCAGTCTTCTAGGCCTAGCAGTGGCCTGGCAACGTCTGCTTTCTTCGCCTTCTTCGTAGGCAGGCAAACAGTGCGCCAAATGTAGTGGGCGACTGTGAGAAGAGAGAACAAGCAGACTGATTTAATCACAGAAAACAAGCACTTATATAGGCCGTAAACTAATTTGCATATTACACAGCATAACAATAACAAAGACTTAGAGTTTCACGTGAATGTCAAGTCTGCAGACACTACAGTATTAACTGAAAGTTATCTCTTAAAATCAAAGAATAGAAGAGCAGAGTTGTAGGTTTTGCTGAGAGGATTTGAATGACTACAAGTTTGACACTATAGGATATCCTCAGTGAAAGTTCTGGTGGATTAAAGTAATTTCTCTAAACTAACCAGCAGCTTAATTTAATAACTTTTTCTACAAAGCAGCCTACCATGGTTATAATCGAATAAGGACTTTCAAACGCTGTAAAACGATACAAATTGCAGCCCGTCATTAAATTCTTCTGCTTACAAAAAATTAGAAACAGGTACAGGTAAGTGCCAGACAGAGGTCAGATATAGGGCACATGTTGTATAACAATATGGAATTATGATACCATACTTTTCGGATATAGCTGATAAGAACAAGTGCTCAAAGGTCAGAAGGTCAGTAAGCGTGGAGAAGGACACCCAGCATAAATTCACGAGTTTTTTGAAATAACCACCAGGAAACCTATTTGTTCCTAGCACTTTTGAGAAAATTTTAGTTTTAATTTAAGAAAATTTTAATTTCAGAAAAAACTTTCTTACAATTTTAGTAAATATAAACAAGAGATACCCGCAGCTATTTCTATGTGCTTTCTATTTCTAAAAATTTGAATCAATCCGGTCTTCGGGACCGCGGAACGAATCCGATTAGCCGATCTGATATATACATATATATACAATATACACATTACTATTTTCTAACGGGATTTTGTTTGAAAATCTTAAGTTACACCTACATAACATTCATGATATAGGTATAAATCAGAAATTCGTCAAAGGATTTCTACTAGTTGTTTTTATGAAATAGAGATTAGTTTTATTACATGCAGCATCAGGTATAGGACATGTAATATATTTCCTTACGATTCTCAAACAAATTCAGGAGAAAGCAGTAATCGTTCCGCTAAGTCCATGGGGGGAGGCTTAGCCTGAAGAGGATTACCTGAGAACTCGGAATCTTGAATCTTGTTGGGAGCTAAAAGGGTTTTCTGTCCTCCGCAGATGTTGTAGCTGAGCGCTAGTTAGTGACAAAACTTTATTGCGCAAACTATCATGGACAGGTTGTGCCTTAATTACCTGTACTTTTCCTCTCTAACTTAATTTAAGTCCTAGGCACTGGTTGATGTAGGTAATACATTGTAGCACCGATCCGATTTCTGTTTTTGTATTTTCTAGTGGCGAGTTGTGCAGAAGAAGTGTCATGACTGTTTTACTGTGCACGTGCGCTATAATGCTTAAGAAAGAGAGGAGGGGTGTTTAGTTTTTGGGTAATGTGTGTATACCTGTCCCGATTTCTTTTATTTTCAACGTATTTTGTAATTCAAGTGGTAGATTTCCAAGAAATTTTATACTTAAGCTGGATCTTTTACGGTTGTTGGGTAATTCCATCTCAAAGTAAAGGTTTGCGTCTGCTGTAAAAATGCGTTGCTAATTTTGTTGTATACTTTTGAATTCCAATTTATGCTACCGTATAAAATGTCCACAAATTTTAATGAAAATTAAATTTTTTGACCATTCAGAATTGGCGCAATTCCTGTGAAAGGATGAATTTTCGCGCCAAAGGAGCGGCACGGCTCTTAGAATCCAATCCATATATATATATATGCACAACCAATAATACAACTAAATCCTTGCTTTCTTTACTGTTTTGACTGCGGAAACAAACTTTGCTAAAACCTACAATATTGCTAGACCTTGTTGTAAGGCATAATACGCACATAATAGGATAACTTTATTGCAGGGTGATTTCCTCGTCAGCTTACAACTTTGACCTTGACGTAACCTACGAAAAGCTGAATCGAAAATAAGTCACTTAGATTCGCGTTCTTTGAACCTGGATAATATATACTCAAGTCACAACTTTTCATTCAAATCGAGGTCTACTTGGTAAAGCTGAAGATTTTGAAATATCAAAGTTAGATTCAAATTTGAAATTCATAATTGAATCAAAATCAAAATTTTTGGTATAAACTTCGACTAGCTGCAAATGCATGCAACCGTAACTGTGTATATATGAGTGAAAAAGAGTACTTGCAATGAATTATGAATTTATTGTGTGTATGTATGTAATATTTTAACTGTTAATACGTACATAATACAAGAAGCAGCATCTTACAATCACTTCCCCTGGGTTGAGTTTAGCTGTGGAGGGAATAAATATGATGTGTGGTTGTCTAATTCAGTGGGCCTTTTCGTGTGCGAGTTAAACTAGCAGAGTAAAATTTTTAGCTCGTTTAAAAGTCCAAGTGAGTTAAAAGGAACCGTTTAACCCTTTCAACCCTGCGCACGAAAATAATGGAGTTAATTTTAACTCGTTTAACTCGCTGCGCGAAAAGTCCCACTGAGTGTGTGGAATACTGAGTTATGTTACAACTCCAATGCTGTATGGGTTTTTTCCGGACGCGTGAGTTCTTGTGTGGGATCAGCTACGTTGGCTTATTGGCTATAAAGCTGTTATCAAGATCAAGAGTACATAATACATAAGAGTATAGCATGACAACAGGCATATGTGCTCTGTTCTTGGATAAAAGCTTTAGATGGTAAAACTTCTGTATTTGGATTGGATCTGCCTTTTGTTTTTTCTAAAGTTTAACCAGGAAATGTTTAACGTTATTAGTTTATTTTATGTCCCATTGTCTGTAACTTTTGTGACTGGCCGAAGGATGAGTTTTGCCAATTCAGAATCCACTATTTCCAGGAAATCCTATTTGATTCATGACTCTCTCATGAACCCTCGTCAGTCTAAAAGTTTGAATTATTAAATTTAACAACTTTTCCTTAACGAATTTTTGGGGGTGATCTGAAGCTTTGAGGAGAGATTACTTGTTTCAGGGAAAAGAAGAGACGGAGAAGTGGTCATAAATTTTAACTTTCCGTCCCGATTTTGGGCGTTAATGGTTCATTTTGAGCCTAAACAACCTCCAAAGGATGGGGTAAATGGATATGAAGGAAAAGTCATTAAGACGCAGGGCTGCTGGTAGAGTTATACTTTTGGCCCAAAGAAGGAAAAGCAAAGAAATTTGTGACTTTCCTCCTTGATGAGTTTTTCCCACTGAGATAAAAGACCAAGTTTAATAGCCCTGCCTTGTCAACACTAGGTGGAATATTAAAAGATTCAACGCTTCTTTATGACGTCCGCCCCGGCCCCTGCGCCCGCCCAGTTCGACTTTGGGATAATCTGGTATATCTTCTAGTTGATGTTAGCATCAGCAGCTTTCCCTGTCTTACTCACCATCTTAGAAAGAAACCTTCTCACCATGGATTGACATAAAGTAGTGCAGCAAAATTTCACAGGCTCAACGATGTAGTAATATGTAGATCAGCAATTCTACGATTATGGCTACATAAGTTGTTGATTCTGAGTTCATCCTGTTCGATTTTCAGGGGCAAGCTTCAGAAAACTTTTAGCTTGCAAACTTGTAGCTTTTCTTATGATAGGTGGCCAAAATGGTTTGATGATGGGCGGCGCTGCCATTGGAGCAGATAGGTGAATGGTAACGAATTATATGAATATTATGAGTAAAACATTATATATTGATTTTTCGTCCAATTTTTTGCTAATTTTGTTTTCAAGCGGCAAAACTTCAAGTTTATATTAATACTTTTATTCTTAGAAAGTATATGTATACGTAAATAACGATAAGATACACTCAGAATGGGAACTCTTGTACTTTGTCCTTTCCCTTCCGACTCACCTATAACTGTTGATTTTTTGATCAGTAATTTTAAAAGTTTGTAGTTGACTGGAGCACACTGGAAACTGCGGAATTCAAAAATTCAAGTTTTTATTTTCTAGAAAGCTGCGTTTTGCATGTATGGCCTTCTGGGTCCTTGAGCACAAATCTGAAATCAGTTGTTCGATTAAACTAATTCGGTTTAGCTCAGTGAGACCTAAAGTTGTAAGCTTAAAATGCAATTTTACAAACGTTTGTGTTGAGCTAACGAAAATTTAATCCGAAAACAAATTTCAGGTTCGTGCTCATCTACAATATACAATAACCTTTTAGCCAACCACAGTCGAAATGTTTGTAAGTCAATTACTGCATCCTTACAAACTTAGAAATTTAAATTTTTTAAATTTTAAAATTTTAAAAAACTATTAAATTTATCTGTGGTCAACCTCTACAAAATATTTAAATTTTCCCTAATACATTCTTGCTGGGCTTAGATGGTCAGAATTGTCGCTGCGACCGAGAGCGATATTCCCAGTCCTGGTAATGGGACAGACGGTTCAGTCCGTTCATTTCTTTATCAAAATGCATCAAATATCATTTTGGCTGGGTTTATCCAAGCTTTACCCATTAAAACGTCGCAGCGGCAAGATACCAAACAAAAAGGTTTTAGTACGTACCTACATTAAAACTGCAAATCTTAATGGACACGCACACGATATTTCAATATTCGGAGATAAACTACATAACTTAATCGATGGGATAGGAATTAATTGATTTATATGATTTGAAATCTTAATATATCTGAGAATCTTATCTGTGTCCTTTCGTGTTTAGAAAAATGTTTTTATTTTATTTCAACATTATATTTCATTTTTATTTGTTTTCATTCTTAACATAAATAGAATAGATCATGGCAGCATTCCTGAACAGATTAAGTTTAAACTTTATTACCGAAATAATCAAATTTAGTCATGAATAATATGCATGCAGTTTTATCCTTCGAAATTGCATTTTCACTTTTCAGAAAACTACTTTGACATCTGTCAGTCAGCGCGTCTGGAATATTTCAAAATTACTATCTAATCGTAATACTGACACTGAGTTGATAAAGTTATTTAAATTCTGGAGTGACAGCTTTTACATTTTAATAACTTTCTCCCTCGTTTTGTAACACAGTCACTCAAAATACCACAAGAAGAAAGATGCACGCGACCTTCTAGTTTCCCACCTGGCTATCCCCTGTGGCTAAGTTATGCACTTTCCTTTTTCAACTTGAGACTATGGTAGAAATTGTTTTCCCGCTCACCAAATTATGCCGAGATATGTGGGGCCCTATTTTAAAACAAATTTAAAATTGTTTGTCACAAAAGTGACATCTGACAAAACTAAAGACTCAATCAAAAGAATATTGCACGGTTCTTCCGACGAATTAATGCTGAACGGAAGAAGCATTTAGGAAATAAATGTGAGAATTAAACTGTTCACGTGCTAATTATAGTTAAATTAAGTTTTGGTTCACAGATTTCAGTGCACATTGAACAAAATTTCCGCAGTTCTTCTTACTGCATATAATCTATATCTACAATTTTACAGGTCTACCTATGCAATATTTTTAAGCTTGACGATATAACAAGATCAATGCAAAATCTTGAAGTCGAACTCTAGTTCATTTTTTGTTTCAGAAAATTTTAAAATCTTGGTGGACTTACCACCCTGATTTTAATATTCTTTTATTTATATAAGGAACTTCCGAATCGGCTTGGACGCTAATTGGTAGGACGACAGTTAGGAAAGTAGAAAATTCAGCTGTAAAGTTGAATGTTGAACAACATGAATATACCCAACAAATTCTGTAATATTTTTGGCTGTTTTGCTTGAACAAGATCGGAAGTGTGACAGTAAAATTCAAAAGAAGTAATGTTTCTCGTTAGGGTCGGTTGGACTCGGAGTTTCAATGCTTCTTTGGCTCGGATCGGCAGCAATTGTAGTCGGTTTGTCTCGGCTCACACTGGGCTCGAGCCAAAGTACTCATCTGTATTTGGAAGTATTGCGCAGCTTCATGATGCCTTGTTTACTTCAAATTCTGAGATATGTTTGGGGCTTTGGTGCCACTTACAAATACAAAATATTAATATAAGCTAAAGTTGTAAGCTTAAGATGTAGGCATATCCTGAGATAACTAAAATCCGAATCGAAAAACGGATTTCAGATACGTGCTTGCCCCAGAACACCCCAGTATGCAAGTTTTCAGCAAACTCCTGGGCAAAAATTTTTTGATCCCCTTGGTTCCCTCCTTACCAACTTATATATATATAATTTTAAAATTTTAAAATTAAAATTTGGTTTAAAATTAAAAATTTCCCCAGCCCTAACTTTTGAATTCAGGATGAATTCAGAAATTCAAAATTTTTAAAATTTAAAAAATTTTTAAATTTTAAATCTTAGTTTGGTAAGGAGGAAGGGGAACCGAAAAATTTTTAGAAAAACATTTTGCTGAAAACTTGGATACAGGGGTTTTCAGGGGCGCTGAGCACGAATCCGAAATCCGTGTTTCGGATTACATCTTACAGTACAGTACATCTTAAGCTTACAACTTTAGCTTATTGCGGATTCGTGCTCAGCGCCCCTGAAAACCCCTGTATATATGCACGTTTTCAGCAAAATGTTTTTTAAAAAATGTTTCGGTTCCCCTTGGTCCCCCCTTACCAAAGTAGAATTTAAAGCTTTTAAAGTTTTTTTACAATTTTAAAATTTTTGAATTCATCAGCCTATAGTATGCACCCATACAAAATTTCAAAGTTATTGGTAAAAAATAAATAGTTAGGGCTGGGGGGAATTGCGCAAGAGACCCTAAAATTTTTGCACTTGAAATCAGCAGGTCCGAAAACCCACCCCTACCAAATTTCAACTGAATCTGTCAACTTTTGCTTCTTCGGAGCACGGGGAGGGGAAATACTAGGAAAGACCCGCTAAACTTTAGGCTCCTGTTGATCTTGGATTGTATCTTACGAGTTTATACAATATTGCAATACGTATATCTTAGTTAGCTAACGTGTATATATATATAATATATATATTCTTTATTACCTTAAACAATTCGCATACCCAACAATGCAGTAAAATTACTCCAGCTATAAAACTAATGCTTAATATTGTACCAATAATAGCCCTGCAATACGTGTGTACATGTTTCTTACTATTTATAGCTATGTGTATTTTTGTGATCCATTTCTGAATATCTCATATGTCATTCGGTGACCCCCAGTGTCATAAGGGAAGCAGAAGTCCAAAAAGAAAATGACCTCTAAAGCAAAGTGAAGCTTTTCCTTCCCCTTAATTTCCAAAGCAATCTGCCACATTTTCGCTTTCACATGAAGAGAAAGTGTGAGTGTAGTGGTGGGCGCCCCTTTTCTAGTACACACGTTACGTACCTAGTTCTAACAAAAAGGGGGTCCTAGGACCGAAATTTAGTTTAATTTTCAGAACAAAGTAAAAGCGAGGCCTTCATTGTTTGATGTTTGAGTCTAATTAATGATATAGCAAAGGAAACCTGAGGTTAGGCCTCCTTATATATACGTATGTAGGGCCACGCGACTCTAGTCCACAATAAGTAATTAACGACCTCCATAGGCTTTTATGGCAAACCGAAAAAGCATAGCCCTATTGTCCGCCCTTCCATTGAGGCTAACATCTTAAGACTTGAACTAAAAAGGGGGACCCCAGCAAAAATCTGGAAATCTGAACTTTTGTTCTTGAGACAAAGAACTACGCCTAACAACACCAAGGATTACTGTAGGCTTTTTTCTGTTAGTTTAAGACTCCGAAATCTCAGTGCATTTCTGAGCAGCAATTTGCCAGGGACAAATGTCATTTTAAAATTTTAAAAATTAATTATCCCTGAACTGAATCTAGCTATATAAGACTTTTTCCTACTGGTCTCTTTTGTTTGCTAGCCAGATGTGGTCCTGGTAGCCAGCCTATTGATTGTAATATTTGAGGTATACATTAATAGTGAGTGTGAGCTAAAAACTAGTGGCACTACGCGGAGGCTTAATAATAAGCTGGAAAAGGAAGTATAATTTTGGGGGGAAGGTCCAACCCTTTATACTAGTAGTCAGTCAGTAGTAGTGAATAAATCTTTGTTGTCAGTTTGTTCTCTGATATATTCGGTGGGGGACGCCCTTATTCAGAGAGATTTGAGGAGGCAAAAGCTTTTTCAAATATTAAGCGTCATCTGCCGACCCGTAACCTTTTGAACTTTAAAACAGAAGGGACTGGGGGGAGAGAGAGTGACTAAATTTACGTACTATATATACTCTTTGTTCTTTTCCTTCCGATATCTTTATAATTATTTCCGCCGGCCTTTGAACAGTCCAGAAGTAGGTAGGATACTACCAATAGTTTTAAACTCCAGAGCAATATTTTTGAGTTGTTCAAAACGACGGAATTACTGTGCCCTCAAGGGGGGAAAGAATAGTATCTAACTAATTAGTGTATTCACTTTCAACTAACTTCCACTTTTTCTCATGTTTTCTCTTTCGATGTGTACCACTTTCCCATTCCGTTGGGAATTTGCGAACTGACAAGTTCAAAGAAGAAGATACCAAATTTTATTTCTGCTACAGTTTCTGGATTCCGCTGTCCTTGTCTAAAATTTTAAACTTGTTTCAAATTTTAAAATCTCCCGTGGAACACTGTTAGTTTAGTTTAGACTTGTAATTAATTCCAAATTTAAATTTATTGTACATATCCTCTGCACACAGTGTAGTTGCATAACGCATATCCTTTAGCGAGCGCAACGGTTTCGCATGCAGATTTTATTCATTCCTTTAATGACTGTCACTCTAAGTCTATATTTAAATTTATCCGATGCTGCAATTCTAGGTTCTGGCAGCTGGTTTTTGTAGAAACTGTGTTTTTAATAAAAATAACTATTGCGGCTTGGGCCGTAAGTTAAGTAAGTATATACCGAGTGTACACATGTATAGTTATATATGTCTGTCTACACAAAACGTGGTCATTTCTTCCCAGTTTGACACATTGTCCTGCAAAAGATAGTTGTAATGAACTAACAGCAATGGCGAGATACTATCTTAGACTTTAGACTCAGAAAGATCGTAATTGTTAATAATCGTTTCAGAAAATAGTGTGCAAATAAAGTCCGAAGACCCCCTAAGCCAAAGATGTATCAAAACATCATCAGAGTAAATCCTATCTTGTTGTAAACCAGCCTTACATGAAAGTATTGTACTGTAACAGGGGGAGAGTTTCGGTATTTGGGAAGATATGTGGTTGTAAAGTGAAAGTTTGGTGACGTATTGCAGGCCACCTGCCGACTCAAGAGGTTCAAGAATCTCTTTGTTAAACCCTAACGTTGGGGTCTTTTGCCTCTTTATTTGTGTAAAGTTCTTAGGAGACTTAGGAGGGGGGAAAAGTAGGTCGAGAAAAGTTTTAACCCATTGTTTGACTGTCCATCATTTGGCAGAGAAAGAAAATGAAAACGGCTTTGTTGTAAAGAAGAAGAAGATTCAAAATCAGGAACAACCTTTGACTGTATACAGTGACCTTTACACATTCTTCCTGTAACTTTTTGAGGGTCCTAGTTTAATTTCTTGGTTAGTATTGCCTTGCTATTGTTAGAACTAAACCCATTCCAACGTAGGTTTGTACTGCAAAAGTTTTGAGGGTAAGTCCATTTTCTCTTCACTTTTGTTTAATGTTATCCCTTCTTGGAAGTTTGTGATCAAAACTTACGTATTGTATGTTTTAGGATTGTGATGACTTTTTAGGGTTAAGCTATGTAGTGATCTTGCTAGCTGATTTTGAGCTTTTCAGGTCCTAGATTAAGTCAGACGAAAATGTAGTGGCAGAGTTTGGAAGGAGGGCTGTTTTGCATCTTTATCCTCCAAAGTCCAAACTCCTAATTAAGGTGGGGCAGCCCAGGGAAGGGGGAAAGGAGAAGAAGTTTTTAATTTCATTTGAAGGGTAGTCCAAAGTTGGTGGGATCTTGAAACAGAAGAGTGGAGCCAGGAAGGCGAGAAATGGTAACTTGAAGGGGGAGGCCTGCCTTAAAACCAACCCTTCTGTGTTTTGAGTTGCTAATTTAAAAGCTAATAACTTTGTCAAATCCTCTTTCTTTCTAGAAAGAAAGTTAATAAGTTCTGGGCCTAAAATTTCCTGCACCTGACAGTTTCTTCAGCCCTAAATTTGCCTCCGATTTCCTTTTGGGGCGAATTTGGGAATAAAAAATAAAATAAGTTTCTTTGATCAGCATGGAAGTTTGTTTTGTTCAAAACCTGAGAAAAGTGCAACGCTAACTTTATGTTATCAGCCCTTCTATCACTTTATCTCTCCTTTTTCGCTATTCTTTGGGCAAAATGAACTTTCTCTGAATGGATGCGTTCAACTTTTGTTCAAATTATTCTTATTCCTAATTTGATAAGGCCTATGGACTTTCAAGCTTGCTAATTAGCAGTTTTGACGTCTTAGCTTTGAAACTTGTCAGCTCTTTGCAAATAGTTTTGCCTAAAGTTTACATTATCTTTTGTTGTTTTGATAACCATACATGGTTCAGTTTGCAACTTCTGCCGCCCTCTTTCTTTCCATAAGCAAGTCTTTTGTTCAGTTTTATACTGTATAATCAATTATTGGTGTAAATAATTTTAGTGAATTATTATCAATTAACAATTTAATAATTTTGGATTTTTAGTTTTATGTTTCATCAGCTGGATTAGAGTTAATATATCCGTTCCGTTTCGTGATAAAACTAAAGCCCCTTAGACTGGATCTTGATTAAGATTTGTTGTTTGACATTTCAAATGTGAAGTTACCAGATCGTGAAGTAGTTAAACTCTAGAATGCTGAAAGTTAGTTCGTTAGTTGCTAAGATATAAAGTGGAACTCAAAGGACTATTAAGGGATGAAGTTAGATTAAGATGGTCATCTTAAGATACTCCTCCAAAGGACTTATCTATAATGATTACTTTAGAATAAGACAGCCCCAACTTTGAGATTAATAGAAATTTTCTCATGAATTGACTTTAAACTTTAAGATTCACTTTATCTTCTTCACGTTGATGAGATAAATCTATTGTAAACAGATAGTATTATCGTTGTTACCGTTCCTGGATAATGTGTTGAGAGTTTTTGAAAAAATTAGTGTCGAAGGTGAAAAGGGAAATAATACGGAAAATCTCGGAAAATTTTACGAACTTTCCTTTCTCCCGAAGATTGCAACTTTCGGACTACCTCAGTCAGCCACTGCGTATCATTAGCATATTTATGGATAGTGGTGAGAAAACGGTGATGGCGACAAAGCTCTTTCACCTTTTGCACATCCTCAACCAATTGAGCTCACTTGAAACATTAAATGTATAACACGTTTCTGATTTAGTTTCAATTATTTAATTAAGTTTTGTTGTCAGTCGAGAAAACTCAGCAAGTTCTTCTAAGCCTCCCTCCTGTTTAGAGACCACAGACCTTTATTTGCCGAGCTAAAATTGGTCTGGTATTTTCGGATTCAGATATCACAAAATGGGCACTTTTGGTCAAAAATTGGTCGGTTCCTGAGGTTAAATATAGTTTTAGATGAAGCCGTAGGTCTTGTACATTCACACTCTTAAGTTGTCCAACAATTGGGTGAAACTTCAATCCAACTGAATTCATTGGTTGAGACGGTTACTTGTTGTTGACTTTATCTGAACTGAGCAGATGACAGTTTTAGCTTTAATACCAGAATTGAACCAAACTAGGCCAAAGAAAAGTGGTAGTTTTAAACTGTCCTTGACAATTAGCATAAAGTCTGCTACATACGATAAGCAGCCCCCCAAAACTACCCCTTAATGTAGTTATGTAGTTGTAGTTAGTTTGCATCTGTCAACCGCTATTATGTATGTAGTTTTAAGAAAAATGGTGATTTCAAATTTGAGTCTCCTTAAATCTAATTTCACTTTTATCCATCCTAAACCTAATAGCCGTTTTAATTTTGCTTTCTAAATTTTGCTAAACGGTTTTCAGTGTGCGTTGTACAAAGATTGCTGTGAAAGTGGCAGATAGTTTTCCGCTCTAGGCTTAGAAAGTGTTGAAATAAGCAACAAGAACATTTTAGACTCCTTGTTCTTAATCCTGACTCCGACCTGACCTGAAAAGTGAAAGCCAAGAAGGACTCCTCAGCAGATTGGTTAAATGAAAAATCTACAGTCTGACGTGTGTCTTGAAAGAAGTTTATTGAAAACTTTACCAACTTAATCATACCTTTACGTTGAGAGGTGTCAAAAAGTTGACAACCTTGATAAATTAGGCAGTTTGCATTCGCTCAAAGTTAACCAGGCCTTCTTAGGTAGATTCTAGCCAACTTTCTTCCTAGTTTGAAAACCTGCTAAATCTCTCTCTCACTTGGCTTCTTTTTAGCAGGTGCATTCACCCTGAACAAGTTGCAGGCATAAAAATATTGTTTAAAACTCAACTATATATTTATATATAATTGGACTGAGCGCATTTTATCGAAAGACTTAACAAAACTTAACTTTAACAAAATCCTTTTCATGAAAGAGTTAAAGGAAGGAAAGTTAAGCATGAGTGGAAGTAAAATAGTTTAATAAGTTAACTTAGTTAACTCTAAGCTTTCGCGAAAAGGCCCTAAGTATGTAGCCTTCACCTGGTGATCTTATGCACCTCTTATAAAATTTCGTTGAAAATTAATTCCAAACTTTGTCGGATCCTAAAATTTAATTTGGTTTATCATTGTCAAATTTAATAGGGTTATCCTGAAAGGATGTGCCTGCTTTTCAGAGGGTTTACCTCAAAAGAGATCTGGCTTACTGTAAAATCTCTAGTGTGAAATTAGTAGCATAGTAGAATTCTATGAGAGGCCCGCCTCCTTAAATTTGGTTGGCCGGAGATCAGCAGGTGCGGAATTATGGGTTTCCCTTTTGGCTACTGATCATTTAAGGACCCAGGAAGGGACCCGTCCAACCTTAGATTTTACTTAAGTTTTGATGCTAAACTCTGTGGCACTTCGCTCGCGTATCTCCCTTTTCTGAGGAGGGAAGAGCCATTAACTTAAGGTTTCTACTTACGCCTAGAGCTCCCCCACCCAAGAAACTTTAATACAGAAGTTGATATTCGAGCCGTCTGTAAGTAAAAGTAACTGTCAACACTTATTTCAAAGACTTTCTAAAGAAGCCATACAGCGGAATGTTTAACTTTGTTAACTAAGTTAATTCAGTCTTTCTTTTCCTCTCAGTTTTAAGTAAACTTGTGTCTTTTGATTGTCAGATTGGTTTCCCTTTTAGTCAAACTTTCATGATTAGCATTTTGGTCAACTGATATGTCTAGAACACAATATGGTCTATTGTAGAATTTAACACTCGTATACTTTTATCATTAACATTATGCGTGAGGTACAAATTAGAAAATGTTAGTCTGTATTTATAAGTAAAATTTCAGGAGTTTTTGTCTAATAATTGTATATTTGGGTATCAGAACTAAAAACCAATTCTGAAATCTTTGCTGAGCTGAACGTCAAGTTTTCAATAAAATAAGTTTTTGAGTTCGTAACCTGCCTGCAGTTATTGCATAGGCTTGAAATTTAGTTTGACATCAGTGACGTGACAACAGCTTTAAGCCCAACTATGTGTTACACTTTCACACTTTCAAAGTTAATATACACTTTAATGTTTGAAAGTTGTCAAATTTGTTTGACAAGTCTGCTTTAGTGTAATGTTGAGTCTTAACTCCTGTCTTACTGTAGACACGTCAACGATAAAAATATCATGATCTGTAGTAGTAGCAGCAGCAGTAGCAGCGGGTGTTCAACTTAATCTTTCATTGGAATTCATGGAGGGGAGAAAGTTGTAAACTTGACAGTCTGTCGAGTTCTCTGTACCATCTGCTTATAGATTTTCAAAAAGTTGAAAGTGAAATCTGTATACGCAGAGGCCCAGAGGACTATAACATAAATTATTGCAGAAAATTGAGCGAATTAATATCCGAAATTTTGTGTGTTTGTGTGTGTTAAAGTTGAGCCACGCGCCATGTGAGGTTTACTCATGCCAGACTCAGTTTAAGAGGGAGGGAGGCGAGGTCGAACATCTGCCGCTCTCTTTGTTCTGTGGAGCTTCTCTGATAACTTCCACTTTCAAATCTCGGACTAATTTTAAATACACATCTGCTAGTTTGGTTTGTGGATTTTTGTACGTATTAAAGTTGATAGATAGATAGATTGGGGGAGGGCGGAGTCAGAGTTCCACTGTTTTAAAATATTAAGACACACGCTGGCACACGCGTTCATTGTCTACAACAGCTTACAGTAATGGTACTGTATAATAATTTTAGTTTAAAGTCACACATGTTCCAGAGTCACTTACTTGACTGGTTCACTCTTACTTTTCTCACTGACGAAGATCAGTCGGATTTTTGTGAGAAGTTTGTACTCAGGTTCTTGATTGTAACTTGGTGCTAAGTTTTAAAGTTGTTTCGATCTTTTGTTTCCGTTTCACTGATCATTATTTTATATATACTTCTATTACATTTCTTTAAATAATTGTGTAATTTATTTTATATATACGTATGTTACGCTCAAGTTTGTACTTTAGTTCTTGATTGACACCTTTTGTTTGTCCCAACTTTTGCTTCTGAGCTTTCTTTTGTAATGACATTATTGTTTTTCTACGTTTCTTTAAATAACTGCCAAATTTACTTCATTAAATTCATAATATTGTAAATGCGCCTATAGCTTTTACGAAGTCTTAAGATTAACCTCTTCAAGACTTCAAGACAATTAATGTTGTTCAGTTGTTCAAGACAATTAATGGGTACACTTAATTGCAGCTCTCGTGTCAGCAAAAAGCATTCATAAAGCTTTTTATGCATATTCAGGCAACGTGTGTGGTCTTGGGCTGACTTGCGCATGCGCAGACAAGCAAAACTGACAACATTGGCGCCAGCTAAAGTCACCCAACAGTCGCAAATTATGTTATCGAACGTTTTTCTTGCAATGACTTTTATCATTGTTCCAAAAGAATATACTATTTGAACTAACAGTTTATAGTTAATATTTGAACCCTTTTATCGAATCAGAGTGTAGTAATACTTCACACTATTTTTGTTTATTAGTTTGCGCAGTTTTTTATATTTTGTTAGCAGAGTTTTTTATATTAGTTGATACTATTATCTATTATTTAGTAATTTGTTAATTGCTAATTTAATACACCGGTTTATTTCGCTACTGGATTTCTGGCGTGTTTTATTTGCCTGTTTTTTCTATTTCAGAAATCTATATCATTATTCTATTACCGTGGTGAGACGGTATTACTTGAGCCGTGTGTGGTGGAGTTTCAGTCAGTTTATTTTCCTAATAATCTGCCGCACAAGCCTTTGGAACGAAGCTTCGAAGAGAGTAGTTGAATAGAGAAACGTGGAGTTTTGGCGAAAACATAAAACTAATACATACATTCAAGGTAAGGGCTTTCTAGTTGGGTGTTTGCGCAGCTTGTGCCTTTATTATAGCGAATTTCAGAAGCTACAGGAAGGGGGCTTGGAATCAGAGTTTGTAGGCGGTTTTGAGAATTTCGTCTGTAGTCTGCGTGATGACAAAGATGGGATAAAACAATGGTTTATTTCCTAAAACCTGAAAGAGTTCAAGTTCGGATAAAGCTAACCGGATTTCTAGGAAATTTAAATTTGATTAAAATTTCCAGGTATGAGTTCAGTTTATTATGTCTGGTTCACCCTTACTTAGTCAATAATATTGATAGCTTTATGTCTCTAGTTAGTGTCTTTTCGATTCAAGTCGACTCTAGAGCACCAGTTTTAGTTTGCACACTCTGTAGTTTAGTGCTCCTTTGTTCACAAACTGGCCTACATACCTAATAGATTCCAACCTACAGTACTTTAGATATATATAATTACATAGATATCAACTAAATCCAGCTCAGTTCAGCTTGCAGTGTGACATTTATAGTTTGAGAAAACATTAAACTATGTAAGTTTTGCTTGATTACGTACTTCATTAATTCTTTTTAACAAACTAATTATTTTTCAATAATTGTAATCATACATTAACATAGGGTCGGGTCCTGGGGGGGCTTGTCCCCAAAAAATTTTGAGGGGGCTTGTACCTCAAGAAGAAATTGTAAAATTTTTCGAAAAATGAACGCTAATTTTATTAAAATTCAATTTCTGGAAAAAATCTTCAATTTTTGGAAAAAAATACAAAATTTTGCCCGGTTTTCCCGAAAAATTTAACTTATTTAGTTAAAAAATTCCGGCCAAGCCGGAAATATTTTGAAATTTTACTGTAAAAACTAATTTTTTCCGGCTGTTTTTGGTTACCCCTTGGCCATTTTTTCGTTACCCCTTGTCCCCGACGGCGATAGGTCTTATACCTTGTCCGGGTTGGGGGGGGGCGTGGACCCCCCAGACCCCCCCCGCGTTAACCTATGATTGTAAATAATTTTGGGACCATATATGACTGGTTTGGGTTTCCTTAAATCTTTCGATGAAACTATGTAGTGTGCGACGTGCGTAATTTAACCTTTGTAAATCCAAAGGATTACTACCAACGTTCCTATACAGTTTGTCCTAAAAGATACAAGAATGTTGGAAAGGAACCGTCGTGAATTGTACCTAAAATCTTGTTATGCCCCTGTGAACATGTTTGATCGACTTTCCCTGTGTAGAATTTTGCTTCTTTCTCTTTTTTGTCACAGTTTGTCATTTGTTTGCTGACCAAACTTGATTGAAACAATCGTTGTTGGCAGAGGCAGCAGACCACAGCTTTAAAAAGTAAACACTCAATTTTGGTTTGAGATAGTCCATAGCTTTTTAGTGAAAACTGTTCTGTCTTGTTTGAAAAGTATGGGATGGTTGACCAAAGAAGGGGGGGGGCGAAGATTCATACGTACATAGTTTGTCCATTTAAGTTATAGTCTTCTAATACCGGCTTGACTAGTTAAACTAGAGATTGAGAGAAAGAGAAATTTGGAAAACTCCGTCCTGCCTTCTGTTTCTTTCTTTTGCAATTTGTGCAAACTGTGTTGACTCAAACTCCTAGCAAAACGGTGGCAGTGCAGTTGTGCAGAATCCGAGGCTAGTCTTACTGTAGAAAAAGTGTGGAGTTTGCTTTGCATACCTGTATATATACGTTTGCAGGTGCAAGTTTCTCCAACAAAGCTCTTTATACAGTACGTTAAACTTATCTCTCTTTAGGGTTTAGGGGTCTTTTTCAGGAATTAGTTAAGTGAAACGGAGTTAGTCGAGTTAAAGTTAACTCGACCCTTTTCATGAAAGAGTTAAAGGAATCAGTCCAGCTTTAAGTGGAGTTAAGCGAATTACAATGAGTTAATTTTCTCGACTCTAATCTTTCTTAGGCTTTCGCTTCTTTCTTTGTTTCAACTTACTTTCTTTCTTGTTTTCAACATTTTGGAGTCAGCATTCATGGTTAAGGTAATTTGATGAGTTTGGTGTTGGTCGACCAGTACTACGTAGTGTATTCAAACATTTCTCACTGCTTGAAGGTAGTTTTGTGAAACCGAAATAAGTTAATGTTAGAGTCTCAGAGTCCAAAGCTTTTAGAGATCAGAGAGTTGTGGAGGGTACAATGAATTGCTTTCTGTGCTTTTATTGATAACCAGTGATTAAATGTAACTTATCGTGTGTAGGGGCTGGAAATCTCAAAAGTTATGATTAGCCTTTAGTGCTGCCACTTGAAAAGTTATACCCTTTTTCGGAGTTTTTACTATAATTATGATTCTAGAAGATTAAGTGTGGAGCACAGACCAAACTTATATACCCCTACTTATTAACTAAACCTCCTCTTATTCACTCCTTTGGCTTTGCCTAAAGTGGGATTTCTTGATCTGTGCGAATGCTTTTGAAAGATGCAATTTTGTTGCTTTAATTACAATTAATAAGTATGAAAAAATTTACCAGATATATGTAGCATTAATAAATCCTGCTTTAAGTTAATCTAACTTTGCGTGATTGCTTTTGCAATAGCTCAAAAAATCTTTACGTATATATATTATCTTTCGTTTCTCCCTTAGATAGGTATTTTAACTATAGCATGTGATTGTAAAAATTTTGTACAGTGTGAAAGTGCTTATTATTGCTGTTTTCATTTTATTATAAAAACACATATTAGTGCCTAGCATAAATATTATTACAATTATATATCACTATTGCATTATTTCTTTAGAAATCTGTTAGTTTATCTTAACGCGGACACCGTCAACAGACCAGTCAGAGTATTGTAAAACTTGTTCGTAACTACTTTTCCATTTTACCGTAATCCTGCTTTAGTTAGTTCTTTCAATTTGATTAAGATCACCTTTAGTTCACTTTATGGAAGGGGTTAGTTCCAAAAAGTTGATGTATATGAATCGGACTTTCCTGTGGGGTTTACAGGGGAGCGGGGAGATTTTCTGCTGTCAGATGGGAGAAAAGTAACTACTTTTTGCCCACGCTAATGGGTAAAGTGTCACTTTTGTCCAAAAAGAGCCGCACAAAACCTGTTCTCCTACTTCTCTGGCATTGCTTAACTATTTATAAGACAAGTTATGGAGTTATGGATCATTCGGCTGATAACACAATAACTTAAGTAAAGGTCAAGACTACGGTAGCTGTGCGCGAACGAGCGACTTTTTCGATTTCATTACTGGCAAAAGTTTCTTCGTCATCTACTGAGTCTCATTTCATTTTGACTCCTTTTTAAAACTCCCACAACGATGGGAGGTTTTTGGAGGAAAGTAAATTAAATATGTAATGTTTTGCCTGGGAATTATGGATGAAAAGGAGCATTAATTCATTTTTACACACAATCGGTCCTGGCGCGGCAATATATCACTTTTTTCTTCCAGTTTTTGGGGTGGTAAATAAAAACATTTAGATTCTAGTTTATCCATATACAGTTGGTCTAGAATTGAGTAACTCAAAGTTAACTTACACTTTGCCACTGTATTGAAATTTCAGACAGTTTTAATTTAGTTCTGTAACATATGGACGCTAATAAAAATGATGGAAAGTTGGATTTTGCAATTTAAAGAAATTGGGAAATTCTAAGTGCGAAAGATATATTTTGTGTCACGTTTCTGTAGCCAGACTTTTTGGATTCAGTGCTAGTTACTGCCAAACTGTAGTCGGTGCAGTATTAAGAGGGATTTTAGTGCAAGCCAGACGATTTTGTGCTCTGGAATCTTTTTACTTTGAAAAACGATAATACTCTTACGCATGCAGGTACAGCATATGTAGAATTTAATATCTCCCTCCAGGGAATGAATTTTCCTGTAGACTTTTTCCACAAGAAATTTGGTTAGTCAGGAGTGCTGGAAAGCTTTTTCTTTGTTTGGCAACTTGCTTACGTAAAGAGACCTGGACTTTTGCCATTTTTAGATTCTATAATCTAGATATCTGGGAAAGAGGAGCCCAGAAATACCTACCTACCTAGCTGTGTCCACATCAAGCTAGCCCAGCCGTTTTCTTGTCCTCTCTGTGCCTTAAATTAGGTACAACCCTCTTTTGGCTTTAGGTTCATGGTCACGTGACTCCCCCTAGAGCCTCCCCTTAAACAAAGGATGAGTCATTAGGTGTGCCTCCTTCTCCTCTGAGTTCTGAGTCCCTTTCTTATAGCCCCAGAGGGCTTCCAATTTGGCCCCATGTCAGCCAAAAATCTCAACAGTTCAGGTCCAATAAACTGACCAAGAGAGAGATTAGAATAAAGCTTTCATAGTATAAACGTATATAATATGTATGCACGTATTTTCCCAGTAATAGTATATACGTATTTTAGTGAATTTACGCAGATGTTAGCTTTGCTTAAAGAGTCTATAGTTAAGATTAAATACAACTGTGTCCATCTTGTATATATATATAGTTTTATGCCGGTTTGTACCTATGTAATTACGATTTATTTTAGGCATAACTATTGTAAAACGTATTAATTAATTAACGTAATTAAGTTTACTTTGTGATTACTTGTCCATTAACTTATCAACAAAGTTATGCTATTAGCTCCCCTACTGTGAAGCCCTTTAATTAGAACAAAGAACTGGAGTAGACCAAATTGCAAAGCCTTAGCCCTATAAGTCAAGCTTCAAGCCAGCCCGGCTTAGGCCTAGACCTAAGTGAGTAACTCAGTGCGTAAGGGTAGAGTAGTAGGATAGTAAGTTCTCTTGCGTAACTTTTATTTAAGTCTCTCTATGACTATGCTCTAGAGCCTGTGAGTCAGCCTTTTGACTGTTACCCCCTTTCCTTCCCGTTCATGAGCCATTTTTGGATCTCTCTCTCTCTCTCTGGCTTGCCTCTGACCAACCGCCGGTGACTAAATCCAAATGACTAAAGCCTAAACTTAGTATATATACAGTTTGGTTGTTTGTGGTGAGACAGTTTGCGACACAGATAATCTAAGACTCAAAATGGCTCCCTTACCCCCGGTCTTGCTGAATTCGCATGGTAACTTTCTGCTTTACTCTGGGAATATGGGCCTACAACTGCTGCGATCGAAAAGTTTCATCCTGCTGCCTGGAAAGTAAGCTTTGGACAGTTTGACAGTGATGATCGACTAGAACAGTGCCTACAAAATAGCCAAGCCAATTATATATATAATATTCCTATATTTTTAGGAACTTTTTAGGTTTACGGTTAACTTTAACTATGATTAAATACTTCACAGAAAATGTGTGTACTTACGGTACCAAAATATACGGATGTCTACGTAACGTATACGTATATATATATATACCTATGTATAGATTTTCACTTTTTTCTAGAATCCAAAAACTGAAATTTTGTTTGCGTATTAGAAAATTGCAATATTTTCTTGGATGGCGAGGCGACACGGCACGTGCTTCTGCTGCTGCCATTGGTCGGGTCGCTTTTGTGGTGAAGTTTTTGTTGATGTTTAAGTTTTAAAAGATGGTGTTTGGCAAAACTTTTTTCAGAGATGTCTTAGACACACGAATTTTGGTTTCTTTAGACAATTTTTTCGCCCCCCTTTTCGCTTTGATACACTCTAAAAGTCACCGGTGTCGCCTGGTTTTACGTGGGGTTTGTGACATTTGGATTGCAAATAATAGGAGTTTGGTTGGAACTTTTTGCTACACTTTAGTGTACAACTTTTCTTAACTCTTAATTTTACGTTTACTTTTTGTAAGTTTTTCATTAAAAACATTTTATCTTGTATATACGTATGTACACACTTATTTTTAGTAAGTGCGCGCTAACTTGTCACTACTCGATAACATTCATTAGTTTATAGGGATAGTTAATTTCATTAATCAAGCAAGTAGAAGACTTATGTAAAAAAATTTTTATTTAAGTATAATATGTTTTAGTTTTGTGTTTGTACCTATGTATATATAACTGTACAAAACTGCAATGATAACTGCAGAAATTTATATACCTGCTTAACAGATCTCTTTAATTTACCTTTTTAGTACCAACTATATACGTATCTCTACTATCAATAGGTATATATTAGCAGTCTGAGATTGAGATGGTTGGCCGTGGAAGGGCAAAGTCTTACTTGAAAAGAAGAAGAGGACGAACGGAAAGAGACTGAAACTGAAGTAACAGTTTTCCAAATATACGTCTGACTGAAGTGGGAAGGCAAGAAAGTTGAAAACTATCGTCAGAACCGGAAATTAACTTTTTAGAAAAATAAAACTAAACTATACAGAAGACGACAGCACACAGACAGACTTGCTTTCTTTCCCCCCCCCCCCCCCAACAAAACCAACTTTCACAATTTTTCTTTTTAACCCTCTACTAACCCGGATTACATATCTTCTCAGAGTTCACAATACAATCACTATATGCTGCCCATTTTTTATGGTCCCATCTTTTAGGTTTAACTCAACTTTTCCTTCCAAACTTTAGATGTGTGCCAAAAAGTTGTTGTCAACTGTTTATTTCGTCAATTTGCATACGCAAATAAACATTGGTATAGTTAACCTCCACAGTTGTCTAACTTTTTAAGTCTAAAAGTTCTCCGTATTATCTGTAGTTATTTCGATTTAGTTTTGGCATGCTGTACTGTTTTCAAACTTTTTCCATCTAACTTTTGCGTAATCTGTGTCTGTGGTTTCTTTCTTCCCAAGAGTTAATACTTTAGGCTAGATTCGATAGGTGAAGTAGAAAGTAGGTATGAATAAGTTGCAGAGAAAGAGGGTTTAGAAAAACAGTAGGCCTAAGGATAATTAAGTTTTATGCCAGAAATTCCAAACTATGTCCTGTTTAATCACTTTGGGCGTTCTTTCCTGTCCGTTTTTTGATGCGAAACTTCCAACTTTTCTGGAACAAACTGTACTGAGAGAACCCTGGTTCTGATTCAATCTTTCCCCCCTCCCTACCATCTTTGAAAATTCGCAGTCCACCAGGGACCCCCCACTTCCAAGTCAGTTTTGGAGGAGACAGGAAAAAATCTTGGAAAAGTTTTACATACCTAAATATTATTCTTAGTGCTTAATTTTTGCCTTCATGTCAAACTTGACTTGACAATATGTAAATATATACTATCTTGATACTATGGAGGTTAACCAGTAACAAACTTTTTACTGTATAACGAAATTATTATTATTAACTAAAACTAAACGTGTTATATACTAATGTTAACTGAATAAAAATTAAATTTAGTTAGATGTCTGCCATTAATTATTGCAATTAGTTATATATATATATATATACATGCTATATGCCTCGCAACCTATAAACTTAACTTCACAGTAATATAAATGTTGTGTGCTGTTGCGAAGCTATTATAGGTATATATTGTTAGCTTGAACTTTAGTTTAATTGATATTAAGTTCAGACTTTTTGCCCATTTTCTTCCCCGCTCGATCCTAAGCTTTCAACTTTAATGTTATGCTAATAATTTCTCTGAAACTAAATTTGGCTCAACTTTGGGTTTGGTTGGCTGTGCTTCTGCTGTAAAGATGAGACCGAGAGAACATAATCTGGTTTTAGTACAGCTCTTAGTCCTTAATACTTTAATGCAGACCCTCTGTTGAGAGATGAAATATTGCCAGAAAATCTATTAAAACTGAACACAATGTAGGAAGTAGTTTTCATTTTCCTACCCCAAACTAGCTTTTGGTTGCATCTCCCTTTTATATTATCGAAAATCATATCCCGCTGAGCTTTGTACCCTATTTTTGATTTAAAGTTCTCGGCTGACCAGAGCTTTAGGTATATAGGTATGTATCTCGAAACTGGTCCTTTTCCCCAATATAGATATAGAAAATGCGGTAAACTGAACTGAACTGAATATATTATGCCTGTTTCAATACTGAATAGCGCTTTTAAAGTTGAAATTAAATTGTCTATATTTGGTGATATGATGGAATATATTTTCGTGTTATTAAACTACGCACGTGTTGCTTTGTCGGAATTAATTATTTAACAACTAAGTTATACCATAGCTAATTTTAACCTTGTCTTTACTGAACGCTTTTAAACATAACTAATTAATGCTCCTTGCTTAATTTGTAATGTTTTTGTTTAGAAATATGACGGATTCATTTGAGTGTAAAAAGCGTTGTTTGGATGACAGTTTGGACTTGGAAAATTCAGCTCACCCAGTGAAACGAAGACGAAAGCCTGACGGTAAACACTTTTCTTTCTTTATTGTACTCTTTGGATGCACCGACGGCGTGTCGAAATGGGTCCATTTTGTTATTTGCTGTCAAAATGCAGCACAAATTAAGGGGGGGGGGGTCCATCGTGAAAAATTTTTAGACTACGGATTTCGCTCATTTTCACATATAATCTAGCCACATATGTCGTACATGTCAAGTTAAAATTTTGAGTTGTTTCATCCAGTTCTCCGTAAGTTACGAGCGATTCATTGATTACAATTTGAATATCAGCGAAAATGAGGGTGCTGCAGCCAACTGAAGCAAATTTTTGCAAATCAACTTCAGATTTTTTAGTTTATTTTGTTATACACACTTAGTAACCATTAATATAAACATTTTAGTCCAGTTTCAAGCCAGATGAGCGTGATCAGAAGCTTTCTTAAACGATTTTTCAGAGAATCAAGGCCTCTGTTCCCCCTGGATATAATGAAATCTTTAACAGTGTTTATCTTAAAATAGAAGCATTTCCGAGCCATAGTTCTATGAGAAGAATTCATCCCTGCACTGAAAGCTTTCGATTGATATACAATATGCCATATTTTGAAAAATTGGAAAAACCACTGTTTTGTGAAATTCGGGGTCTGAGGGTCCCAATTGGCGGGCTGAGACGTACTGGACATAGCTGTAAGCATAATTCTTGCTAAAATTGATCCTAAGGCATGAATAAATATGTTGAAATGCAAAAAAGGGAATTTCCCAATATAGCTTGGTCGTAAAATGATTGTCTTTCTAAAAAACAAGAATTATCACAATTTTGCAGAAAAAAGCTAATTTCTGCGCCAAAAAAATCTCGACACAGGCAAAAGATTCCAAGTAACATTTGGTATCGCTTGAAACCTTTATACATATACTGTGTCACTGTGGAAT
Source organism: Trissonchulus latispiculum (assembly GCA_030248195.1). Taxonomy (NCBI): domain Eukaryota; kingdom Metazoa; phylum Nematoda; class Enoplea; order Enoplida; family Ironidae; genus Trissonchulus; species Trissonchulus latispiculum. The sequence goes on from JASAND010023192.1 coordinate 50,773, forward strand.
TAGAATTTTTAATTAGGACCTCTATTTTTTATAATATCAAGTCAAACTTGGTGACCCCCATTTTTTGTCACCAAAAACAACAGAATTTAGCGATTTTCGGCAGTCCGCTAACTTCAAAAATTCATTAAAATTTTTTGAAGGCCTAATTCAAAATTCTAATTCCACAGTGACACAGTATCTGTTTAGAGGTTTAAATCGATACCAAATGTTACCCGGTATCTTTCACCAGTTTCGAGATTTTTTTGGCGCAGAATTATAATCGACACTTTTTCGATTTCCTATGTTCAACACATGCATACCTCTACTTTGAGGTGAATTTTCTCAACAACCATAAGAGATCCAACTTAAATTTTATAAACTCGTTAAAATATCCTACTTGGACAATAAAATATGTGAAAATGAGAAAAATCGGAGATGGTCGAAAAAATGACCCCAAAGTGGACCCCCCCCCCCTTAAGTGAACAAAATTAAAGGCAAGCTCTAAATTAATGGTTAGTTACATAATTAATTGTTTTCATGTTCATTCGTGTTTCATTTTATGTTTTTCCTTTCCCTTTTTTAACATTTCTTCATTTTCACACATTTATTTGCCGATTTTGTTTTCAGCAAAACATATCATTCGAGTGATCAGTGCCGGTGGAGAGGTGGCCAACGCTGACGCCGAAGTTGAGTCAAAGTCAGATCCCAGCGCCGACATCCTGTCATCCCGACTTTCCGAATCGAATCGGGATTTCGTGAATTCGGATCCGGAAACGGATGACTACGATTCGGACGGACTGGAGGGCGGAATGCGGATCAGTGAGAGTGCCAGTGAGGAGGGACTGCGGGATGATGACCTGCTGTTGAACGGCGGAACGATCACGGAAAACCGATCCAGTTCCAGCTACGACGGGTCTCCCACGAATCCTTCGCAGACCGTCCTGAATGGAAAACGTAAGCAAACAAACAAACAAACAAACAGACAGACAAGCAGCAAGCAAACATTACTTTAGCTTACTGTTACCAAGAGTACTGTTACAGTAATTATGACAGGACTTTAGGAGAATAGTGTGCTATAAATGCTGATCTATACGGTGGTGAAGGGGGGGTTGGAAACTAAGAGAGATATTGCTTATTGTTGATCTGATATTTGTTTTTTTATTTAATTTAGTGTTATTGTTATTGATTGATTATTTCAGACGATTCTGATGACTTGACCAGCGGCTATGAGAGCCAGGACTCGGGTCATCTCCACTCAGCTCAGACCAAATTACACAGTCCCTCTGAGATGGCACTTCAGAGATTGAAAGATGAAATTGAGGGAAAAGGTAGAATCATTTTTCACACTCAAAGTTTTGAGTTTTGTTTTGTAATTAATAATGGTAATTATTAATGTTATAATAATGATATGATTAATATATAATGGAATTAATATATTAGAATATATTAGAATTGTATATATTAATATAATAATTAGATTATTATTATTACGATATAATAATTAGAAACGCTCAAATATCACTCAAAAATCTTGACAACTTGAAGAATTAAATACATCTTGGTTAATCCTGATTAACTTGATTAGTTAATAATTTAATTAATTTATGCTTTTATTTTTTATAGACAGCAAATGTCCGACTCCGGGTTGTGATGGTTCCGGTCATGTGACGGGTCTTTATTCTCATCATAGAAGGTTGGTGATTTTAGATTTTAGTGATTATAAATTTGCTCATTTATTCTTATTTTTGCAAAATTTTTCCAAAAGATCCTCGCCCTTCTTGCCTTTAAGTAGTGAATTTTGTTGCTCGCTGTTGTTTGTGAGACAACCGAAATGAATTAAATGTAATGGAATGGATAGTTTTGCCTTCTTTTCCACCAGAGTTGGATCACTCCCAGTTAATTGAAATTCAATGATCACATTTTGAACTGACTAAAACAAAACCACCTGAACCTGACTTTGTACTAAACTATACATTATATAAGTAGTTGCTGAAGTATAGTCTAGCTTGACCATATTCACCATTTCACATAATATCCTGGGCTTAAGAATAAGACTTACGATGTGTCACGTTTAAGCATATGTTCAGTCAAGCGGGACCCTTCAGACTTTGAGACAGTAGTGAGACACCCAGTTTTGGGAGTGGGGTGGGAGGGGGACAAAAGTATGGACGTCTAAATGAGTGACAATTAATGTGTTTACAATTGTTCCATCCAACACGCAGACATCATAAATTAAGAAAGATTAGACCCTTGAGGATATGTTAGGACTGTGATATTAGAAGTCAAACTCAGTGAAATGAAGATCATGGTTAACGGGCCAAGGGAGGGGTACCACTAAACTAAAAACCAACTTTCTTGAGGTTCCTGACAATTTTGAGATTCCTACGCGAAACCTGTTCTGAGCGCGTTCAAATTTTAAATTCTAAAAAACGCAAGAACTGCTCAAAACTTGAACCGACGACCTTCTGCTTCTACGCAAAGACGCTCTGTCGACTGGGCCATTGTAGTCTCATTTCAAAACAAAATAATGATAAAATATTATGTTGTATCTGTGCGGTTGCTTGTTTGTTTATTAAAATAGTCCTGCTTATTTTATATCTCTTACAGAGATTATTTTGCTTATATATTAGTTGAATAGTATTAGTTTATTTTTGCTTTTTTCAGTTTGTCCGGTTGTCCACGAAAGGATAAGGCCACTGCGGAATGTAAGCACATTAATTAATTATTTAATTAATATCATAGTAATTGTGTGGCGCATAAATAATGGTTTTTAGCTTAATATTTCTAAACGTATGTCTTTGCTTTTTGGCTTTCATTCTAACTCTGAATTGGGATTTGTGACAAAGTATCAAAGAGGGGTGCCGTCCTAAGATGGATGGCCAAGTTAGCCATTACATAACTTGTGACTGACTGACTTTACTGTTTTTAATACTCCACTCCTTAATGACCTATCTATCTGGGGCAAAATTAGCAGTCCAGAGGCTTTCTTAGATTCCTACCTGCTCATAAGTGTCATTAAGGAGTCCACTATTAATGAGATTGCCGATTCTGGTAAACTTCTTTGGGCTGGCTCGTTTTGGGGAAAAAGAGGAAAGAAGGAAACATTTTTGAGAGCTTCAGAAAATGTAGCATTCACCTGCGATCTTTTTTCCTTTTGTCAAAAAGGATGCCGACACAGGAACTCTTTGCCAAGAAGGAGGGAAATTTTCCTATCTCCGCTCCCCCCGGAGACTCCTGGAGTAAATGAGTCTCGACGGAGAAGTTAAAGTTTAAGTCATCCTCAATTGGAGCAATGACTGCTCTGAGCCCCAGTTTGCTTCTGAAAAAGTTAATATAAACTATTAGACAGAGAAGAGAGGAAAATTTCCCTTTCTTTTTGCCAAAATCACTCAACTGAGAATTAGCATAGCATGAAGCAAAGTAGGATATACTTAAGAATATGATAATCGGACATGGCCTAAAGTTTAAGCTTTTAGAGTATCATAAAAACTGAAGTCCACTTTTTCTTGGATTCCTATAAAACTGGTCCTTCTTCAATCGACCATTTTTCTGCACTAAATCAAGCTTTTCTGGCCAAGAAATTTCCTGAGAAACTATCTTCCAGCATAATGCTGTGCAGTTTTCCGATTTGACTAAATTGTTTTCCCTGGCTCGTTAGTAAACTTTGGTAAATCGCCCCATAAAGCATACTTTGGGAAGTTTAGGGAAATTCATTAAAATTCACCAGGGAGTGCTTTCACTCCATTCACTACCCCATTGAAAGTCCCGTTTCAGGCTTAAACTCTCACTCTTTTGGAAGTCTCTAAAACTTCAAAAGTTAAGTAGGAGGAATAGGAAGCAAACACCGTCTTTTTGGGCCATTGACTGTAAAGACAAAATGAATCCAGGAATTCAGATAAGAAGTTAGGATTGTGTTAGCTCTGTTGGTTATTTTAAAACACTGGTGGTATTTAGTGTGTACTGAATATTTATGAAAATAGTTATGTTGTGCATAGTTGTTTTATAATTTTTGTTGCTTATATTATATTGCTTATTTATTTATTATATTTTATTAGTTATGTATTTAATTGTTTTTTGCTGTTTCAGTGATTGCTGCCATTCAGGAGACGGTGCTGCGATGCCCAACTCCTGGCTGCACCGGGCGAGGTCATGTCAACAGTAATCGCACTACTCATAGAAGGTTTGTAGAGATGAAGAATAACTAACTGTGTAACAAATATTCTTTAGTTAGTTTTTGTTCAAAGCATACAGGGCCGAGCAAAGTGTCGATCGAGTGTTCATTTCCTGTTGCGAGTTGTAAATTGTTTGCAAGTGAATTAGCGAACTGTGCGTTCAGGTATTTTGTATGTATTTGTTTATTTATTTTTAATATTTTGTTGTATTTTTAGCCTTTCCGGGTGTCCAATTGCAGCCATGCAAAAGGCCAATCGTAGAAGTGCAGCCAAAGCTCGCTGTAAGTCTTTAGGCAGTCGAAATGTTGAATTTCATGCGTACTTTTACTACTAGAAATGATTTCGATTTTTATTCATTATTATTATTATTATTATTTTATTATTATTATTATTCATTGCCAATCTTTGCGATAATGTAGCAGCTGTTGATTTGTTCTGAACCTACTTCAGATTTTGTGAACATGATTTTCGGTTCGCCAAACACAAATTTTCCGTTTGTGCTCTACACCTTGGTTGCTTTCACGAGGAAAGGTAACATCGAAATCAGTCCAAAACAAATGATAAATAAAATTTTTAGTTATTTTTACTAATTTTATTTTAATTTTTTAGCTGTTACACCTGTCGGCTTTTCACCGCCCATCAGTTTGGCGGGCACCGTTCGAGCGCCCAATTCCGCCTTCCAGTCTCTGCCCACCATGGTCCCACCCGCCGTTCTCAACGGTGGTCTACCCCTGACTGGCAGTGGCCGGATAATGGCGGACGAACCGGCTGATCCCTTCCCGGCCTTGGCGGCCAGTCAGCTGAAGATTCCGCCTGCCGGCGGAATTAATGGCGGTCTGTTGGACATCAAACTTCCAGCAGTTAACACAACGCTGGTAGGTGGTCACAGCTTACTTTGGCTCTAAGCATTCTGTTGTACTGTTTTTTGCAGTGAAATCTTTGTTTATTGTTGAAGGGGTACCTACTGTTTTTCTGTTCAAAGTCAGTTTACTCCTTCAACCTTGGCTGACCTAATCAAGGAGAGACGAACAAAATGTGATTGACTACTACAAAATTATGTCTGTTTCAGTTGCCTAAAACTAAAAGAGGTTGTTGCGATATTTTGTACTGACTCAATCAGTGTAGCAGTGTATCCGTTTATTCACATTCAGTTTGTTTGTAATCTTGTTTTCACTTTTACTATTCCAGTTTTTACTGTTTTCAGCCATTTCTCAACTCGGGCAATCTGGATCTAGCCTCTGTGGAGGCCCTCCGAAAGGCACTGAGTAGTGGCAGTCTGAACGGCATGGATACTGGATTTAATCTGAATCGCTTCAAATCCGATCCCGTGGTCTCCCCACCGCCGCCAGCGCACGCTGTCAGCGTTTCCACTCCACCCGTTAGCAACCTCCCGACTAGCCGAGATCGGGAGCCAGCACTCCGCAGTCCAGCCACCGGGGAAGATCTGGCCCTGGATCTATCGATCAAGATCCCCTCCTTTCCCAGCAGTACTCCGCCAGCCGTCAGACATGACCTGCAGGAGCCCGAAGCCCTGGACGGGGGATTGCCCTCAGGGCCAATGGATTTGGGCAGAAAACCGGGGGCGGATAAGATGCCACCCACATCGATGTCTTCGTCGTCGTCGCCTGCGAATTCCACTCCCCACTCTTCCCTCCCGCCGTCCTCGGCAGGGAATCTGAAGGAAGAATTGCTCCTGATGCGATCTGAGCCTTCCAGTTCCTGTGCTTCGCCAGAATCCGGACTGGAAGATCAGCATCCGCATCATCCGTTCAGTCAGCCGGGATCGCTGATGGCTGAACAGATGGCCCGTTCATTGGCCGGCAACGGTGGCCCATTGGCTGTGCCAACGCCAACGACGTGAGTAACAGAAATAAATGTCGTCTCCGCTGAACAGAAGCAGAAACCGTTAGTAGCCGTTAGCTTTCTAGAACTAGAAAACTTATTGGCGGACTGTATTGGAATATATAAATAAATAATCACATTTTTCAACCTTTTTCTCTGCATTCTTCATTTTTCCCCTGAAGACGCATTGTTCTGCTCTGCAATTATTGTGCAATTTTGTTTCTGCGCCTGTTTTAGATCCATGCTTCAGCTGCCAGGAATGCCTGATATTAGCCAGACATTTTCTCAGAGCAAGAGCTTCGCAGAGTCCCTGGACAAACTCTCCTTGAACAACACTCAGTGTCCGACGAGTGGCTGCGATGGCAGTGGTCATGTTTCTGGAGCTTACACTACTCACAGAAGGTATATATACTTTTTTGAGACAAAGGTTTAGGCTTGCTTATCGGTAGCTCAATTGGCATAGCGATTGACTACCCGGCGCTGCAAATTATGGGTTCTAACCGCACGTTTCGGGCGTCAGGTATTGTTAGTATGTGTGACAGTGTAATGGCTTTACTATGTAAGCGTCTCAAATTCTATAATTGAAGATATAGCTAGAGTATCGGTTGTTTGTCTCCTTAACTATGCCACAGCAAAGGTGAAGTTACATACGGATTATGTGACTCTTTTTTGTCCTCAGACTAAAGTATACATTTCTTGTGCTGCCTACTTGTTTCAGTTTATTTGCCTGTCCCAAGGCCAAATGGCCCCTCCCGCCAGGGCCCTGTACGCTGGCGGCGAGCGGGACCTCTGTGCGCTGTCCCACTCCGGGTTGCGATGGATCGGGTCACGTGACTGGTAACTATTCCAGTCATCGAAGTCTGTCCGGCTGCCCCTGTGCCAACAAGCCCCGACGGCCAAAGGATGAGACTGAGTTGCTCAAGTGTCCAGTGCCTGGTTGCGATGGCTCCGGTCACGTGACTGGAAAATATCTTTCACATAGAAGGTATCCACACTGATATAATGTATCATTGTATGCAATATAATTATTATGATGCGAATATTAGGATAACAAATATTGAATGATTACAATTTACAGCCATTTTACAAGGTTGGAAAACTGCTTTTGGCCAAAAGTTAGTGTAATGAAAGATACAATATCAGACTTCAGATTAAAAAAGAATTTGTGAATTTTAGTAGCAGCTGTGATCCTGTTTTTCTAAATTCAAGCCCACTCCACAGTTCGATTTGTGGTTTATGTTATTCGTCTTTTATTTTATTTATCTTAGTTAATCAATCTTATTTTTTCAGTGCTTCTGGATGTCCTCTGACCAGTCGCAGAAGACGCATCTATCCTTTCAATGACTTTAAGGACTATACGTCTGAACAGGACTACGAGACTTCGTAAGTCTTACATCCACATAATATTGTACTATGTAGGGAGTTCGAATTAGTTACAGAAGCTACCCTACTTTTACTGGTATCAGATTTTGTTAGTGCACTGATTTAATTAATTACATGATAACTAATTAATTAATTAATTTTGTTCCAGATCACGTTCTCAGAGTCTGACGCCCAACGGAAATATGACTGTGGGCGAGGATATTCCGTCTGAATCTCCGCCTGTCACCAAAGAACAAGACTTGGAATCAGCTAAAGGTATACCTATTATTTGACCGTTTGCTTATTTGATCCCTCTCAATCTAAATAATGATTGCCAGATTTTCGACCGAAGCTATATAAAATATATTCATAAGCTATATAAAAACTGTGGATGCAAACACCATTATCAATGCTCATGTTTAGATATTTATTTGTAACAATTTTGTTTAGTTAATACATTTTTATTTAGTTAATAATAATCATGATTGATTGTTGCAATTATTTCAGCCATGGATGCTACGATGCAGTCATCCCCGCACGTACCCATGGTGTCTGAAGCTCAAGTTCGACGATTTAAGACTGAGGTAAACTTTAGTGGATCATTCGAAGCCTTTTGGTGCTTAAATTAAAAGCTTAATGCTTATTCACTTGATCTACCTAACCGATTTATAAACACCGCTTTTGTGTAGCCGTTTTTCCCGTCTTTTTTGCAAAGGAAATTCTGTTTTAATGTATACGTGCTTCTTGTTCTGAATTTTATACTTAACCTTGAGTAAACTTATTTCTGTTGTAAACTTGTGAATTTTAATGTATACGTGCTTTTTGTTCAGAATTTTATACTTTACCTTGAGTAAACGTATTTCTGTTTTGTGAATGTGCTTTGTTTTTATGCCGTCGTCGTTTTGTTTTATTGGTGCATGAAAGTGTTGTTTTATTTATTCTAGATGGCTGTTATGGAGCATTTCATGAAATCGGCTGGGATGGTGGATCTGGGTCACAGCAAGGATATGCTGCTAGCCAATCCCACCACACTGGCGCTGAATCAGCACTATGCCAACCTGCAGGCCGCCTTTCTAGCTCAGCTTACGCAGCAGCATCAGCACGGCCTTTTCATGCAGCAGCAACAACAGCAACAGCAACAACAACAGCACCGCAATGACATTGCCGATCAGTTTCGAGCGCTGCTGCGATCGCAGCAAATCGCCGCCGCAACGGCAGCGGCGGCTGCAACCGCAGCGCCCAGCGCCCAGCCAACTGATCCCAGTGCCATTGACAGTCTTCTGAAGGCAGCGGCGGCCGTCGATACGGCCAAATCACCGCCTCCCACGCCCTCGACTGGGAGCAGCTGCACTCCGCCGCCTCCCCCAGACGCCGTTATGGACCTGTCGCCGCCGGCCTGCAAGAAACAGCAGCAGGAAGGTCCCTCTCAGGGGGCGACGACCGGTTCCAGAACCGGTCCAGAGGAGAATAAGAACCTGACCAGTCTCTCGTCACACTTTGGAAATCCGATTGTGGCCTAAATAGTGGAGACTTTAAACTCTCTCTCTCTCTTTCTCTCAATAAGCTCAGTCGCTACAGATGCTCCCTTATCTTCCATTCCATTTTTTGTGGTTTTACTCTGCTGTTTTTATTATGTGTCAGTATATTATGTTGTTTACATTTTCAGCATATCCAAATTAAGTTGTTTTTGAACACAGTATATATTTGTTATTGAGGTATATATGTTGTCTTGTTTGATTATAATACATTAACTATAGTATGTTATGTTTGTAGTTCCTTCTGCGTGGGGGATTGCAGATTTTTTACTTTTTACGGGCTATCATTTGTGCTGGTCTTCATAATTTTAGTGTTATAGTTTACATACATTATGCTAGATTATTTGTTGAGATTAAGTGGCATGGCATGCCTGTTGTTATTGTTTTGTGCTAGTTTTGTTGTCACGTATCGTTTAGTAAATTCTTGGTGAAAAGAGTCAAAACTTAAACATTTATCTTGAAAATTCCTAATATTTACGTATATATGTATGTCTTTCTATCCGTGAAGTTTCGCACAATTTCATTATGAGAAAGAAATTCCGTTTCATCAAGCGTTCATTATCCTTCCTTAGTTCTGTTCGTTTGTGTTTTTCTTGTCTTTGTGATGTGTGGTAGTTTTTTCTGTTTAGTTTGTAACAGCAGTTAGGGTGTGATTATCTAGTCTGCTGTAGACACTTCAGCTTTGCTTCATTTGCTTTATTATTTTAGAATTAGTTAATACTAGACCGTCGTTACGTATATCATGATTATAATATTCTTGTATGGTGGCTTGTAGTCATATTTATCATGTTTTGTCACTAAAATTTTCGTCATCTTCTGAATGTTAGTCAAATATATCTTTTGCAGATTTATGGATTGCAAAGGACTTATTAGTCCCCTTAAACAAAAAACTTGCAATTTTACCAGTTACTTTTATCTGTATGATTTTTAAGACTTTTTTAGTGGTATAAACGTAAAGTTTATTTTGTGTACCATATTATGTTCCCTGAGCACATGCCTTTGGTTGTAATATAGTACTTTTAAATGTTACTTTGTTTCTGTATATGTTAATAATAAGTATAATATACTATCTGTGCTATTTTTCACTGGAACGTTCTGATGTGCTGTTTTCACTGCATAATTTTGTGGCTTTATTTTCGCTTATTATCTGTAAACTAAACTTGTTGAGGTCTTTTAGGGTAAGATAGCTACATGTTGCTATTTTTGTAAATCCAAAACGATATACCAAAATAACAAATGCGTGAAACACCGCGCTATCTTACCCAACATACCTACTGTAATTCTTTCACTTTTTCTTTTTGCTTTTATTGTACTTTACGAGGCTTTATTATTGCATATCCTGTACTGTTTTTGCAGCTGTTTATTTTTACCAGTATTATACATCATTTACGTTCTGTATTCGCGCGTTAATCTAACCAGCTTTGGTTTAAGCTTTAAAGCTGTACTTTTGTATTCTCACCTTTCGTTATGTATTACCACCCTTATTATTAGTACAAATTTCTATTTAGCTTGGAGAGCGCAAAACTACTTGGTAGGCCATGAACAAAGTTATATTTTGATTTTTTGCGAACTTTCACGTTTTTGGTGTGGCCGCCGGGGTTTCTGTGCTCGTTTTTTAATGAATTGGCATATGAAGATTTTATATAATATTTTCCTGCATTACCAAAAGGGTTCACTAAAAAAACTGCACATAATGTTCAGTAAAACTAAATTACACTACTTATTTAAAGTAGATTTCTGCAATAACCATATTTGTATGCCAGTTCCTCCTGATTCTGCCCAATCTGTCGTGCTTTTTGTTTATTACATTGTGTAGTATTCAGCGATTCCTAACTAAGGTACTGTTACTAATTGATTCGTACATTTGTAATAACCTTGTAACGGGCGGGTGTTTAAATTTTAAGGAAAACCCTGGATGTCATAAAATTATTTTGCAATTTTAATTCTGTGTATGCCAAAACATTTTAATGTGGAGAATTTAGGGGGATATAATTTGTGCGGTGCTTTGGCTTCTCGGTTCGTAATCATTCCATTTATTTTGCTTTGTAGTCTTTGTCCTACATGGTTCATGATTCCATTTTATTTTAGGGATTTATTTGCTTATCAAGGGTTTTTGTATAGAACTGTATATCTGTTAACGTATCACTGTGGGCGTTAATTAAAAACTGGCTTTTCATGGATAGTACTATCGTTTATGTAGGGATTACAAGGAAGCTCTGCCAACACTCGGTTTAGCTTGATCTGTCCGGGTATCATTTGATGGGAAGTGGTCCCAACGTGATTGTGGTTCATTCTGATACCCTTAAGTTCTGGCGTCCGGGGAACAAACAAAAGAGTCAAGAGGCGGATCGGAATAGCGAAGATCAAGGATAGAAACCGTCGAGTATCACTTCAGTATAACCGTTTCTGAAGACGCTATTCAATTGGAACTATAGCCGACTTAGCATTAACTAAGGGCCAAAACTGCATATCAGAATTGCCTGGGCGGAGTCATATTTTCTGTCCGTCGGTGACCTTCGTCTCTCCGCTTATTGTTTGTCGTTATGCCTAGTGTTGTCATCCGGGCCTGTTTCGGGCTCAGGCCCCTTTCCGGGGCCGAGCCCGGCCGGATCAAGATTCGATCGGCCCGGCCCGAATTTCTTTCGGGCCCGGCCCGGAACAGGCCCGGATATTTTCCCGGGCCGTTTCCGGGCCAAAGGAAAAATTTATATTAAATGGTTAGAAAATCACCAAATCCCCCACCCCGGAATCCTTGAAACTAGAAGCTTTCCATTTTAACTGAATTAAAAATATTAATTTGAAAAATATGTTATTTTACATTTATTTCATATGAGTAAGACACTCAGCTCTTCCTAATAGAACAAGCTTGCAAGATGCTCGACACATTAAGGCCGAAATCTCGGGGGGGGGGGTCTTCTCAGCATGTAAGCATACAACGCTGACATTTTTCAAAACGGGCGTTTTCGGCAAATTAAATACGATAACTTGAGCAAGAAAAGTTGTACAGCAATAATTTTTATATCGTTATGTTGCGCTAAACAAGATCTTTTTAATGATATAAAAATTATGTAGTTCGGTTGAGGCATTCTCTCACAAATCCGGCAACAACGTAAAGCAATTCGAGGAAATGATGAAATTTCTTAAATTTTTGTGGAATGGATGTTTTATTGTCGGATTTGTGAGAGATTGCCTGAACCAAACTACATAATCTTTATATCGTTACAAAGATCTTATTCTACGCAATATAATGATATAAAAATTATTGCTGCACGCCTTTCCCACCTCACGTTATAGTATTTAATTTGTCGAAAACGAACGTTTTTGACATGTCAGCGTGTATGTTTACACGCTGAGGCTGAGAAGCCCTCCCGAGATTTCGGCCTTAATGTGTCGAGCATCTTGCAAGCTTATTCTATTAGGAAGAGGTGAGAGTCTTACTCTTGGTATTATAAACTCTTGGTATCACTCATGTCTATTATCTGCTAAAAACTAATCGAAAATCATTTTTTACTAATTTTGACCATTCGGGCCGGTTTCGGGCCCGACATCCGGGCCGGGCCTCGGGCCTGTGTCGGGCTCGGGCTTCTGGCCGGGCCCGGGATGGACCTTGCCCGGGACCCAGCCCGGATGACAAGGAATGGCTCGGCCCGGCCCGGGCCCGGATTTTTCTCTAACATGACAACACTAGTTATGCCCATGTCAAGGTGAAATTTTCCCCCTAGAAATTCCCCCCTCGGAAATATTTCCCCGGTGAAATTTCCCCCCCTCCGGAAAAATATCACCGGTGACGTTTTTCCGGGGGGGGGGGGACAAATTTCTAGGGGGAAAAATTTCACCCTCACACCGGCTACAGGGAGCAACACACTAAAGGACTGTCTTCGGATATGGTTGGAAATGCAACCGCTTCTTCGTGCAACTGAGGTGTTAAATGCATGTTGATTTCTGTCAAATTGCAAGTTGATTTCGCTTTTAACTGTCCTAGAGTTAACCTACAAAACAGCAGCACGCGTCAGCTGACAAAATCTACATCAGACGCTAACTGAACCTATTTTGGAAGGAGACCTGACACTGAAACTGAAACTTGTTTCAGTATTTTCCTCATAACATGAAGTTTTGAAGGTATTTTATTTAGTCTTTATTTCGTTAATATTCTGCAGTGAGAGCCTAAATAATCATAAATTTATTATTAGTGAATATTATTTCTATCATAAATATTATTTCGGAATGCTGGAAACTAGTGATGTGGATCGGATCGGATCGGCAGTAGAGATGAGGATTTTGGCTCGCGGCTCGGCTCGGCTCGGCTCGGCTCGGCTCGCGAGCCGAGCCGGAGCCGAGCCGGCAACAATTTCTCCCGAGCCGAGCCGAGCCGAGCCGGAGAATTGAAACGCCGAGCCGAGCCGAGCCGAGCCGACCCTATCGAAAAGTTTACTGTAATTAGTACAAACAAAATAGCCAACAAATTCTATGAATTCTGTTTTCTGGTTTCAACTTTGTCGTCTAATTTTCCGTTTTTTCTTGTCTTTATTCATACCTGCCTTCCACGCCAACTTAGTTTAAACGTTACGTTTTCGAAGTCGTCTTATGCATGGTGTAGTTACTAGTTAGAAAGAAATATTTTGATTTAATTATTTCAACGTGTCATATTTGGTTTTATCAAAAATATTACAATTAAAATTTGCGTTGTCTTACTACTGTGGCTTTGGGTTGTTGTAGTAATTTATATGATAGCAGAAATGGTAAAACTGCTGATTATATACAAGAAATGCTTACTATTAATTTATTTAGAGTTTGAAATTATTTTGCATAATTACATATTGACAACGATTATGGCTACGATCGGCAGAGAGCAATTAAAGGAGTTGAAATTTGTTAAAATTTAAAAATAATTTAAAAGAATTCTGAATTTTATTGCTGAGTTCTCAAGCATTTTGCAATTTATCAGATTATATATTCCTTTTTTCAAGACTGCGGAAAACAAAGTTTTCTCGTGATTTTTTTCGGCGTTTATCAGTGGTTCCTTTCCATATTATATATATATATACATAGAAACAAATAATGAGAAATTTTAAGAAAAACAAGCATGAATGGGTGCCCGCCCACTTTCGTAGAATATACATTTACCAAATATTAATATCATTAAACCTTATAACCCTGCACTCTGCAGCTCGCAGTGTCTCGGTAATAATGGAGTTTTGGTGATTCACACTTGTACACAAAAGCTAGACAGCTGTTTTCAGGGTTTTTTGTCAAAAACAACGTAGAAAATCCACAATTTGGTGCAATTGGTCAAACTTCAAAATTTCAAGCTGGGCGAGCCGAGCCGAGCCGAGCCGACCCACTTTCAATATTCTTCCGAGCCGAGCCGAGCCGAGCCGGGTATGCCCGCGAGCCGAGCCGAGCCGAGCCGACCGCATTTTCTCCCGAGCCGAGCCGAGCCGAGCCGGAAAATCCCGGCTCGTCCTCATCTCTAATACGTATATATCAAATTTCCGCGAAAACTATGCAAGTATACAAGTAAGCATATATATATATGCAGGCGCGTAGCCAGGAAGGGGAAATGGGATAGTCCCCTCTCGAAATTGTGGACCCTCAGAAATTTTCAACCTAGCAGCGTGTAAACCAGAGATGAAACCGGGTCACCGGGTCACCGGGTCACCGGGTCAGTTCGGGTCACTATATGGACCGGGTCACCGGGTCACCGGGTCAGGAGCCCTGACCCGGTCTTGACCCGGTATTTTTGGTTGGGGGAAATTTTTGGCTGTTAAAGCATATTTTCAGTTACAAACACATTTTTACCAGTTTTTACCACCTGAAAACTTCAATGGTTCAAAAACTAGCAGCAATGAAATAAATATAAACTGAACTTAATCGTCCAGTTTTGTTAAATGCTTGTCGCTGTAGTGTCGTCATAATATTTGTACTTCCCTGTCAAACTTGGATCTAGTTTTGAAGCAATGATTTCGTTGGATTTTAACTAGAAAATGAAAATTAGGACATGGGCCTGAGAGTCCAAAATCTAAGATTTTCTATGCTCTATCGAATGTAGGTGATTCTTCACATGGTATCGTTTGCTATCGTTTTTTGGGAAGGGGGGATGGGCTCAGACTGTGTGGATTTCAAATTCGGGTAAGCAGGAAAATCTCAGCAAAGTTTCACACACAGTTTCAGTTTTGGTTTGCGTTTTTCTATTTGTTATGACTTATGCACTATCATTAGCGACTAGTGGATTTTTGGTTTGATATTTTATTGCCTGAATCCTAGCCATAAGAAGAATAATTCAAAAGAATCTTCGCTGAGTGAAAGCCTCAGCCACACGACCAAATAAAATATTTTACCACAGTAATAATAAAATATACAAACGTGTTTACGTTAAACCCTATAATTTGATTAGATGATGTGCTGACTTTGTCAAAGTATTTTGTTCCAAACTGATTCAACAAGTTACGTAGTTCACTTCATAAGCGCGAGTGCGAAACCATGCAAATCATGGTTTTGGTCCGGCTTTATGCTTACAATGTTTAGTTTTCAAAGTTACTTTTAAAAAAGCAAAAATGTTGACCAACTTTTTATTTTAGGCGCAAAAAATGTTTAAAAAGATCAAAGAACACCCACAGCACCCGACTATAAGAATATTTTAATTTTTCCAAGCTTAAACCTGAATATTCAAAAATACCGGGTCACCGGGTCAGGGGTCGACCGGGTCACCGGGTCACCGGGTCAGTAAATAGTGACCCGGTTTCATCTCTGGTGTAAACTCCCATTTTCAAAAACTTTTCGCGCCTTCGGCACGTATTTGCTACAATTTACCATCATAATAAGTGTGGTATGACCAGTTTCTGCATAATTTGCGTGCATGAAAACGTACTGAACTTCAGTTCTTTTCTTTATTTCAAAGAATGCTGTGAAAAAATTCCTCAGACGTTACAAATTTGAAAACCAACTTCGGGGGGATCCGTCACTAAACCCCCACCAAATTTTGGCATTCCCCCTCGAAATTTTTTTCCGGCTACGCTAGATATATAATATGTATGTAAAACGTAATTCAATGTCGTCAATGTTTTTATTCTTCCTCCTACACACTTGCAAGTTGTTGATGTATATAAATGCTGCGCATAGACTTGCCTGCAGAGATATATAACGTCTGATTCATCCTTCCAAACAAAGAATTTTTTGGTCTAAAATCGTCTATTAAGAAACAAAACTAGAATATTAGTAAAAATAAAACGGCCTAGTTTTGGCATTTACGTCATTTTCTCCCCCCTCCCGGCTCACTTTAGGTCGTTCATCCACTTTTCGGCTTAGAGTTAACCCAGCCCCTCCACACCGGAAACAATGGGACCGTTGAAAAAGGTCAAAAAGTCAAGAAAAAAGACACACCTAACTGCAGACGAACCAAAGCCCGAACCGTTTGTACCAAAGGATAAGGACTAGAATCACCATAATCCCGCTTCAGACGAGCATCCCGAGTTTTAAGCCCTTTTTTCAAACTTCCATGCCCGTTTTCTTCTTCCAGTGAAGAATTTTTCCCAGCCGATTCTTGCTCCGACAATCCTAGACCGCCAAAATCTTGATTGGGAACAGCAACGGAACAACTGGGCCAGAGTTCACTAAAAGGTCGCCGCCCAGTGTTAGCGATAACAGCGGGGAAAAAGCTGGGAACGCCAGAAAATGACATAATGGAAATGGTGTACGTAAATGTAGATAAAGTAGCTGGTTTTTGTGTCAAGAAAAAGCAAGTCTTGCAACAGTAAATGTGATACAATCTAATTATCCGTCCACAAACGAATGCACAATGAAATTAATCAACTGGACACAAGATGAACACAAGTAGGTATAATTGCACTGAAAAAAAATCGTAACTAAAGTATATATACAGCGGACCAGTCTCATCTACATTCGAAAGTGAACCTAAAACTGTTGACTGGGTCAAAAAATTATCAGCGCTTTCATGCTCTTTGAAGAAAAATGCAATCTAACGCAATAAAAAACGTGCGGTCGCAAAAACTCAAATACATATTGTGAAATACGTACACATAGGCAGACATGCTTATTACACTATCTACTCGTATATACGTATATTATATATATATATAGTGCAATGCTAAAGTTCATCCACAAATTATATATATTGCAAAAAGCTTAATTCGTTACTAAATAGCGCAACATTTGACTTCAAAACTAGCCTTTTTAAGAAATTCAAAAAGAATACAAACTACTAGCCATTATGTGCAATGCATGTCTCGTGTACGCTGTGCGTAAGTTGTGTAATTTTAACAAAAGAAAACTGGTAAATGGGCAAAAGTGCGCGTTCACAATATGGTATACGTATATGTTACTTTTTAAAAAACAAACAAACACATTAGAATAAGAACATGTATGCTCACAAAGATTTCTTATATATATTCTATGTGCAAACTATGCATAAAAATCCATCCCTAAACGACAACTTTAAATATATACGCCGAAAGAAAACTTCAGTTAACCAAAAAAACATCCGAGAAAACAAAAAAAAAGATTTGTTAAAATTTGCAGACTTTATTAGTAAATGCGAAATGCCCGCAGGCAATCTGTAAGACAGATCGTTTTCAGGTCTAGGCTGGACGAATCACAAGTTCTTGAGTTCTTGAGCGCCTAGCTGTCAAACATGACTATGGCACACTAAACTCAAAGATTATTGAAAATGTAGCATTACCAGCAAAAGCCGGCTTTCACCTAAATTCTGACATTTAAAAATTGCGACGGCCTTCAACTCCGTTTAGTTGACCAAGTCCTCAGCGTGGCTCGCATTTTCGTTAAAAAATTGCGTATCCGTTACCACTTCAAATGAAGACTTTAGAATGGAGGAGAGGGCTTTTATTTTGATTTTATGTATATTCATATTCCTGTAAATATATACTACATCCAATAAACTACCTGTAAACCAAAGCTTGGATAAAAATTTGACGCACTTTCACGAATTTTGCTTCAGCTCAATTTAGCTTGCTTCCGTGGGCGCACCCAGGGGAGGCGATTTGGGGGCTCCGACCCCTCCCTTTTGGTCCAATTTGCCCCCCCCCCCGGAATTTACAGGGAGACGGCAAAAACTGAGCTATTTTCATGCATAAAACTAAAAAATAAGGAAATTTTCAGGTTCGACCCCTCCCTTTTCAAAATCCTGGGTGCGCCCCTGCCGGTTTCCTCCTATTTTGGAAGCCTTCCCAGTGAAAAGCGGACTTGCAAATAACACCTTATGTATTGTAGGGCCTTCCTTGGAAAGGGGACTGGGGGAAAGTAACGCTTTATTTTAGCCTAGAGAAATCCCTGATTTCAACAAACAAATATGAAGTTATACTCGAAAACAGGTTTAAAATCATGTGCAAGACAGATTAAACTTGCTCCATAACACAAATGCCTTTATTTGCGCGCAAAAAGCACTAACCAAGACACAATTGAATTAAACTCTGTTGTAAATTCTAATTCAGCCAGTACTCGTAACTTAAAACTTGCAACTGTTGATCGTAGTAAATTTTTAGGAGGGCGGGGACTATGGTGACCGGCGCCGGACTTTGTCCCGTCCGTCTTGATAGATTTGTAAAATTTGTTTAATTATACTGTGAATATATTTTTTGACATTTTGACAGTAACTATTTCAAAAGATGAGTCAAAACCGCAAAGATACGTTCCATTTCGCATTTTCCTAAATTTTCCACATCAGACTGTTTAATACTGTAGTCTTTTAGGTGGAGCATCTAATTCTAGTAATGACACAACGCCACGAAGAACGTACAGATCAGAACAAACTGTTCAAATAAAAGCAGATAGACACCACCTAAATATGATCTGCCTAACTACAAGTATACGTAAAGTAGCAAGCATCCTGAGTTGGAAGGGAAAGAAAATGTATATAAATGCATATTTTGCGTTAGTCAGCAGCTATATAAATTGTATG